>PVLD010008031.1:0-68834 GCA_004027595.1 Dinomys branickii
CTCTGTCTCTCCAGAGTCCCCACCCCAGCAAATCCCCTCTCCCCAGACTCTGCCTCCTGTAGTGCTGTGGTTTGAAGGTGGTCTGTCCCCTCGGGAACTGGTGCTGGAATGTAACTGTCATCGGAACTGGAACTGTGGTAAGAGGCAGTGCCTTTAAGAAGAGATCAGGGCCAAATATAATGGCACAGGCCTGTCATCCCAGAACTCTGGGAGGCTGAGGCAGGAGGACTGCAGGTTTGAGTCCAGCCTGCGCAACTTAGGGAGAATCTGTCTCAGAATAGAAAGGGGCTGGGGGTATAGCTCAGCGCAAAGGCCCTTGGTTCTATCCCTAGTACCCTTCCCCAAATAAAGTGCTCAGGGTCCTGTCTTTAGGGGTGGTGCCTGTGCCTGCCCTCCCATACCTGCCGGTGCTCCCACCCTGAGATAATACTCAGGGGTCCTTGTCAGGGCAGCCCCTGGCCTCGCACTTTTTTTTATCTGTAGACCTGCACGAAATAAACCTTTTTTTAGAAGTTGGGTACTGGGGATCGAACCCAGGAGCAATTTACTACTCAGCTATACCTCCAGTCCTTTCTATTATGAAACAGGCTCTCACTCAGTGGTCCAGGCTGGTCTCAAACTTGCAATCCTGCTGCCTCAGCCTCCTGAGTAGCTGAGACTATGAACAGGTAGCAACCATGCCTCTGATGTTTATTTCTAATCATATCAGGATCCTGCCCCACACTGGCCTCTCTAAATCCCCCCTCAACCTCTATAGCCCAGCCATCTCTGGAAAGGAAAAGTATCAGAACACTTGTGGGCATATTTAAAAACTCACATGCAAGTGTGGTGGTGCACACCTGTAATCCCAGCACTCAGGAGGCTGAGGCAGGAGGGTTGCTGTGAGTTTGAGGCCAGCCTGGACTATATAGCAATATTCTGTCTCAAGATAAATACATACATAAATAAATAAAACCAGCATGTCTGACTTTGTCTTCTCACAAGACCTCCTGTACTGGTTCATTTTTCATTAATTTAATCAAGTACAGGAGGCTGGGTAACTGCATAAGAGAAGACATTTAACTCACCTTTCTGGAGGCCCAAAGCTGGGGACTCACCACTGGCCACTGCACTCTCAGGGCAGAGTCCCACAGGGCACGGGGGTCCACGCAGACACAGGTGCTGAGTGTGCATGTCCTCAGGTCCCGCTCCCTCTTCCTAGGAAGCCGCTAGGACTCAGTCTGGAAGGAACCTGCAATGGGCTGATCTAACCCTAATCACCTTCTGACGGCCTCTCCTCTGAAAGTCTCAATCCGATTCATTTTCTACCCTTTTTTTATTTTAAAGGGAATAAAAAGTATTTTTAAAAAACCAGAAATGATACAGAATTTCACTAAATAAGATGATAGGAGTCCAACAGTGGTTGTTCTATTGCATATTGTTGTCCTCAAATTAGTTGTTCAGATTACCAGACATAAGCACGCAAGATTGGGCAAAACATTTTAAAAAAGAAAAACAGAATTAAGCATGAACTGGTCCTTTCATCTATCCTTTAAAAATTATTTATTTATTTTTTTTATTTTTGTAGCCAGAGTCCTGCCGTGTTGTCCAGGCTAGCCTTGAACTCCTGGAGCTCATACAATCCTCCTGCCTCAGCCTCCCAAGTATCTGAGACTACCAATGCGCACCACTGAGTCTGGCTTGCTTCAACCCTCCTAATACTTTGTGAACACAGGTTCTTCCTAAGTCACCAAGTTGCCCAGGCTAGGCTTGAAATGATAATTCCTGTCTCAGCCTCCCAGTGTGCTGAGGTTACATGCCTGGCTCCTTGGGGGATACAATAAACCATACCTAAACCATTGTACCACCTAGAATTATGTGGACGTGTGTAAAATTACCATACTCAAAACACCCCCAAAATCCAGATTTTTCTGTAAAAACCAGAAGTCTGCATATACAGTAATACCTTGGTTCACAAACTCTTGTTCACGAGCAATTTGGTATGCAAACAAAAATGTTCGACAAAATTTGCTTCTGTTCACAAACTCTGCATCAAATGACAAACACAACCGTGGCATCTTCCCCACACAAACACAAGTGCAGCCATCTTCCGCCAAATCGTAAAACAGGTTAAGTTCATAAACTGAGGTACCACTGTACTCGGCAGCTTCATGTTGCTATAATGAAACACTGGAGGCTTCTAATTTGGCTGCGGGGTGTGTGAGTGTGTGTGTGTACCCTGATGTAAGACTCAGAGTGATTCCACTTCCAGTTTCCCACCTCTGTGATGGGTTTCCTGGGTTGTGACCTCACCATCGAGTTAGGAACACACGTATGTGTTAGTCAGCTTTCCATACTCTGACAAAGCACATGACAAAATAGTTTACGAAGTCAGCTGGGTATGGGGCACATCCCTGCCATCTCAGCCCTCTGGGAGGCTGAGGCAGGTGTGAGCCAAGCCTGGGCAACATAAGGACTCATTGAGAACCTGTCTCAAAATATATAAAGAGGGGCTGGGGATATAGCTCAGTGGAATAAGCACTTGCCTAGCAAGCGCAGGGTCCTGAGTTCGATCCCCAGTACCGCAAAAAAAAAACAACACAAAATCAAAATATATAAAGAGAGACAGACACAGAGACAGACACGAAAAGAGACAGAGAGATAGAGAGGAGTAAAGAACGGGAGAAACGGAAAGAAAGATTTATTTTTGCTCACAGTTTTCAGGGCAAAACTGCTGTTCTGTGTTAGATGGGACAGGGAGAAGGAGTGGAGAGACAGAGAAAGACGGGGGTGGGGCAGGGGTGGAGAGGGAGAGAGAGACCCTGTGTTCCCAGCAGGGACCACACCTTCCCTTTAGGGTCCAGTTTGAGTTGCTGTTCCCTGCACCGAGATCCCCAGCATCCACAGAGGCCGAGGCAGGAGGGAGGGCAGGGGTTTGGACAGGAGGTGACGTGGTGCTGGGGTATGGCCGGCTGTGGGGTGATGCCCACAGTGCCACCATCTCCATCAGGGCAGAGCACCCCCAGCAGGGGCAATGCCAGGCCCCGGGAAAGAGGTTGGGCCTCACCAGCTCCACCGCAAACTGTTAACTGAACAATGGAGTAAAAAACTACCAATGGCTCCTCGCAGCCACACTGCTGAACTCTCACAGGAAGTCACTGTGCACTGAGAGAAGTCTCAATGGTGCATCAAGGTCATAGATTCACGCATTCCCAGAGACCAGTGACAGGAAAGACAAAGGGCAAGGCAGGCACAGGAACACATGGCGTCCTCCGGGGCTTCTCAGTTTTTCCTCTTGTTAGACTGAGACAGGAGCAGAACTGGGTCTAGCTGTGTTTAAGACTGGTGAAGAATGCACTGGGCATGGTGGTGAAGGTCACTGACCCTTGATCACAGTGTTGGGAGCAATGGGGGACAGCGGGGAGTGTGGCACACAGAGAAGCATGTCCCTCACTTGCTGGTCAACTTTTCCTGGAGAGGTGGATGTCCAGGGTTACCAGATTTTCTAGCTGGGCATAATGGTACAGGCCTGTCATGGCAGCACTGGGGAGGCTGAGGCAGGAGGATCACTGTGAGTTCAAGCCCAGCCTGGCCTACATAGTGAGTTCAAAGCTGGTTTAAACTATATATCAAGATCCTGTCTCAAAAACACCAAGAAAAATCTAGATTTTCTAATTTTTCTAAGAAACAGAACAGAAATCTGCATATATTTGTCAGTTTCATGTTGCTATAATGGAATACAGGAGGCTGCTAACTTATAAAGACAAAAGGTTTATTCAACGTAGGATTAGAGGCATCTGAACAGTTCTGGGAAGGGGTAAAGGATGGGAACCACAGAGGAGACAGAGAAGCTACAGCCTCATTCAGGAGCACCGCAGAGGGCAGGAGGCCCTGCCTCCAATAAGCTCACTTCCTCCAGTGAGGCTCTGTCTCCTCCAACTGTGCCATCCTCGGCACCTTTGTTCAGGGGTATCTGAGGACCCTAGAACCAGCACCCAAATCAGAGCACTGGATCTTTCTTTCTTTCTTCCTTCCTTCTTTCCTTCTTTCCTTCCTCCCTCCCTCTCTCTTCTTTCTTTCTTTCTTTCTTTCTTTCTTTCTTTCTTTCTTTCTTTCTTTCGGTAGGGCCTTACTGTGTCACTCAGGCTGGCCTTGAACTTGCTATATAGCCCAGGCTGACCTAGAACTTGTGGTAATCCTCCTGCCTCAGCCTCCTAAGTGCTAGGATTACAGGCATGTACCATCATGCCCAGCTCCTTAGCTATTTAAATGTCATTCATCAACTCTAATATTTCTCAAACCAAGTACATCTGTGGGTTGCATTGGTCTTGTTTGTACCCCCAGCACCAAGGAAGTTACAGCTGTAAGAATCTGAACTGCTCTTCCCAAACTCCCAAGCCTTTGCTTTTCCCATCTCCCTGATCATCCCTCTCACCCCCAGTGGAAAACTCCTATTTAACCTGCAAAACTCTGTGCAGGACTCACCCAGAAACAAAGTCCCCAGGTACCCCGTGGGCATTTTCTTATTTTGTTGAGTAGATTTGCAGTATTTGTGTCTTTTCACATGCAAAGAATGCGCTCCACAGAGGTCAGGAACTGACTCATGTTCAGTCCTGGATCAGGAGCTGGCACAACAGACCCTGAACTGAGTGGCATCCATCCTTGCTGTGCCTCATCCTGTTTATCTTGCATCCAGGGCTGACGCGAGTTGTGCAGAAACTGGCTCTTTTTTTTCTTGTTTGGTTTTGTTTTTATTAGTGCGCCTTAATTATACAGAATAGTGGGTTTATTGTGACATTCTTGTACATGTGTGACTTTGATCATATCCTCTGAAAACTGCCGCTCTCTCCTTTGTATTTTGAGACAGGGTCTCACTGCCTAGTCCAGGCTGACTTTCTACTCACTATGTAGCTCAGGCTGGCCTTAAACTCATGGTGACTCTCCTGCCTCAGCCTCCTGAGTGCTGAGATTACAGGTGTGTGACACCATGCCTGGCAGGAAACTGGCTCTTAAACTAAAAATTAGAAAGACCGAGATGTGTGCCAACTCCTATGGTGTAAATGCTGCCCCACTGCTGACGTCAGGCTGAACCAGGAGGGATGTGCAGTACCTGCACCCCCAGCACACTCCTGCCAAGCCTCGACTTCCGCCTCGTGACCCTTCCTCTCTTGCTTCAGTGGGAAATGGAGACGCCTCCTACCTTGGCCAGGGGCATGGTTGGGTTTCTTTTACCCTTTAAAAATCTGTTTATTGGAGACAGGTGGGGTGGTACATGCCTATAACCCCAGCACTCTAGGAGGCTGAAGCAGGAGGATCAAAAATGAAAGTCCTTAGAACTTAGTAAGACCCTGTCTCAAAATTTTCTTAAAAATGTTTTTTTTAAGGGCTGGGGATGGAGCTTGGTGTGAAGGCTTTGATTTCCACCCCCAACCTGAAAAGAAAATCTTTCTATGGGAGCGTGAGAAACATCCAACAGTGTGTATCATGAAGATACAGATCAACGATTTTCACAAGGTTTAACCCCATGTGCTATGGGTAGGACAAGGGTCCCGAAAGACATGTTAACAACTTGGTCCAACCAGGGGTGGTATGGGGAGGTGGTGGAACCTTTAAAGGGCAGGACCTGGTGGGAAGAAGTGAGGTCACAGGGAGCACTGCTGGAGGGGGATCCAGACCGTGGCTGTGTCCTCTGCCACCACCACCACCATGTTCTGCTTGGCCACAGGGCCCAAAGCCACCCCGAGCTGGGGTCCTCTAAAGCCACGAGCCAGAGCAAACCTTTCCTCTACATAAGTTGTCTCAGGCATTCTGTCACAGTACTGCAGGGCTGACCTGCACTCGGTGTTTCCAGCACCAGACCAAGAACGGGACATCCTCAGCCCCACAAAACCCCGAAACCCCCACTGTGCTCCCTTCCACTCTCTCTTGCTCAAGGGGGGTCATGACTCTCATCTCTGTCACCATAGAATCATTCTCCCTGTTAACAGAACTTCACAGACACAGCACCATACTATTTGCCCTGCTCTGGATTGGTTTCTTTCCTCTGCTATTAAACTAGAGAGGTCCCCGCTGTCATGCCTAGCAATGGCCTGCCCTTTTCCTTGCAGCATGGTATACCACCACTAAACTACGCTATAATTAATCTCTTCATTCCACTCTCATGGGCAGTTGGGAATTTTCCAAGGTCTTAGTATAATCATTGTTTCTATAACTGAATGATATATATGTATATATCTATATCTGTATATATATATATATATATATATATATATATATATATATATATAGTTTGAGACAGGGTCTTGTTATGAAGTTCACACTAGCCTTGAACTTGCAGTGATCCTCTGGCGACTGAATGCTATAGACTGGGTGGTTTGCAAAGAAGAGAGGTTTACTCATATTCCTGAAATCTAGAAAGTTCTGGATCGGGTGGCTCCATGGAGGGTTTTCTTGCCAGTAAGAACAATGTGGAGTCCCAAAGAGGCTCAGGGAATCATGTCACAAGAAGAACCCAGGGCTCTCCTTGTCTTTTGATGAATCTCATCAGGTTAGGGTCCCACCCTCGTGGCCTCATGGCGCTGTGGTCACCTCCTGAAGGTCCTGCCTCCAGACACAGAGCTGGTTACATGTCCATGTCCTTAGTGCCTTGTAACAGGAGCTAAAGTTCCACCCAAGTCTCTGCGCGTGCTCCCGCCACGGGAGGCTCTCTATTCAGGCCCATGACGACTGGGTCACCGAGGCCGTAAGTGTGCAGCTTTAGTACAGGTAAGAAAGCTCCCACTTCCAGCGTTGGGTAGAGCCACCTCCTGACAGTGCAAGTCAGTGCCAAACACTTTTAATGGCTCCTTTAGCTTTTGGAAGAAGGCCCAAAAACACACTTGGTCTTTGGACCCTGATGTCTTCCTCCACCCCACTTCTTTGTCCCACCTTCATAAGATTGAGGCCAATTCCGGAGTGCGTCACTGTGCTGGCTCCTCAGGGTCTGCTAACCATTCTCCTCCTCTCCCTAGAAGGCTGCACCTCGCCTCTCTCATCAGCTAACTTTTATGTGTATGTAGTTCAGCTCAACTGCTGTACCTTCCTCCTCCCTTTCTCCTAATCACATCACTATTTGTTTTTTTGAGCCAGGGTCTTGCTAAGTTGTTCAGACTAGGGTCGAATTTGCAATCCTCCTGCCTCAGTCTTCTCCTGAATGCTGGGATTAATAATTGTGTACCACCACGCCTGTTTCAAGCACAGTATCTTGAAGTTAACTTTCCTAACCTCCTTCCTGACCTAAATCTGTCATGGGTTTATCACAATTGAATAATGACAAATCCATGTAATGTAGGTGTTCACTTGAGCCATGTCTATGTATCTGCCGTGTTCAATTTCTTAACCTAGCTTACAGGTAGATGGCTTCTTGTTCTTTATACATTCAAAGATATACTTAAAGGTTGAGAGTGTAGCTTGTGGTGAAACACTTGCCTAGCATGCATAAGGCTCTGAGTTCCTTCTCCAGCACAGCAAAAACAAAACCAATGAACAAATAACAACAACTAACTTATTTATTTATTTATTTTTGTCTTTTTGAGACAGGGTCTCACTATGCAGTTCAGACTGGCCTTGAGCTCACTTTGTAGCCCAGGCTGGCCTCAAACTTGCAACAATCCTCCTGCCTCAGCCTCTCAAGTGCTGGGATTACAGGCACCACCAATGGCTGGCAAAACCCCTATATTTAATATGCATATGACCCTTAACTTCCTTCTAGGAATGTCTAAGTGCTTTGCTAACATTAATTCATTTAATTGAATTCTTAAAGTAACCATATTAGAGGCTGGTTTTTATCATTTTTTCTGGTCCTGGGTAGGAAACCAGAACTTCACGCATGTTAGGCAACACTGCCCAACATGCAACTGCCTAGAGCAACTACATAGAGTTCTACCCTGTGCTCCACATCAATAAAGACACAGAGAAACAGAGAGACCATGCACCCCTCAGAGTCACACCCTGTAGCCTTAAGGCTTCTGAGTGGCTGATTGGCTGATGCTAGAAGAGGGAGGATCTGGAAGAAGTGGCTTCTGGTCCTGGAAGTGGAATAATCACTTCCTTTGCACTCCATTGGTTAAAACACAGTCACATGACCCTGTCCAGGCACAAGGGAATCTGGGAAATGTAGTCTTTCTGCATGTACAGGTATAAGAAATAGGTATGGTGAGAGTGTGGCTTTCTGGTCGCCATATTTCCTGAGTATCTGATAAATACCGTGTACTTTCTCTGTGTTATTAGTGCTGATAAATAAATATTGTAAATGAATAAATGATTTTAAATGAATTTTTAAATAAACAGAAACTAAATGTTTAATTAATAAAAATTTAAATATATTATTGTAAATAAATAAGATATATGAAGTGATTATAAGATTATTTGTGCATGGAGAAAGGGTGTGGAGTAACAAAGTAGGGGCTGACCCTATGTCTCTAGAGGGGCCAGTGGTTCCAGATGGGGATTTCCACTCCCAGATGGAATAGATCCAGCATGCAGGGTAGAGTACTAACTGCCCCTGATTCTTCTCTTCTTTTTTCCTTTTAGAATTATAGACCCCTGAGTTTTATCTGGGTGCCTGTCTGCCCTGTGAAAGACTACATATCCCAGTCTCCCTTGCAGCTAACTGTGGCCACATGATTACATTCTGGCCAATGGGATATGAGTATGAGTGATGCATGAGACTTGCTAGTATGACCTCCTAGAGAAGCATTAGCCTTCTACTTCCCGTTTCCTGCTTTCCCAGGTTAGCAGAGCCTTGGGGAATTCCAGAGTGAATCTGCAGGTGACACATATGGCGGAACTATCCCACTAGATCATTAACATGTACACACCTATATAAACTCTTCTCTTGGTATAGCCTCTTCCCTGGCCTCTTTGCTACAACATCAAGGCCTGTGTCTGACTAAGGCAGTGCTAACCCTCACCTCCAGGCTTATGCTTGGCTCCTCAGCCGGCTCCTGCATTCCTGTCCTGAGAAAGAACGCTGAAACCTAGGACTTACTCTAATGTGATCAATGTGCCAAAAGAGAGGAACAAGAGGGAAGCGGCAGGCTCTGGACACACTTCATATGTTCAGCTTAATGCTGGGGGCAGACGGCACCTTCTCTGTCACCTGTCACTCATCAGTCTGCTCTGAGGCTCGGGCTGGGAATTCTGATGACTGGGACTCCCCAGCATTCCTCTCCTGTTTACAGTTTTCCTTTAAGGATCTATCTCAAAACCACTTTTGGTCAGTGTAGAGCACTCTGTAAAAATGCACCTGGAGCCGGGTGTGGTGCTGCATGCGTGTCATCCCAACACTCTGGGAGGCTGAGGCAGGAGGAACACAAGTTCAAGCCCAGCTTGGGAAACATAGCAACTTAGTGAGATCCTACATCAAAATAAAAAAATTTAATAAGGGGTAGGGATGGAGGTCAGTGTGAAGGCCCTGAGTTCTATGCCCAGTACCATTTTAAGATGATATGCCTGTGATCTGTTTATTCTTGTGTAGGAAGATATGCAGGTCTGGGAAAGATTTTCATGCAGGATGAAGTTTATATTCACAGATCCCTACAAATAAGGTTGTGTGGGGAAGTACCAGGAATGATCAGGAGACAGGAGAAGGTGGAGGACATGGGCCAGAGACTTTATGGGGTTGTTGTGGGTTATTCGGGAGCCTTGGGTAGGTTTTGGATGGTTTAGATCACTTGGGTAGATCCTGGTTACAGGGGTGGTCCCCACTTCTCCTGCAGGTAGCCTTTGGGTGTTTTAGGGCTGCGGAAATACTGATGTAGTGTTTGATAGAAGAGATACAGTCACTTCCCCTTATCTATGGTTTTGCTTTCTATGGTTTCATATACCTACATCAACTGCTGTTCAGAAACATTAAGCAGAAAAGTTCAGAAAGAACTTTCATGCAAGTTCATCCATGTTAAATTGCATGCCATTTTAAGAGTGGTGAAATCTTTTGCATTCTGTGAAATTCCACCCAGGGTGGGAAGCATTTTTGTTTCTTTGGTTTTTTTAGGCAATGTCTTACTACACAGCCAAAGCTGGCCTCAAACTCTCAATGGTTCTCCTGCCTCAGCCTCCCAAGGCCTGGCACTGCAGATGTGCGACAACATGCCTGGCTGGGAATCATTCATTTGTCCCATGTATTCATCCTGTATATGCTACCCTCCCATCAGTCACTTAGTAACATGTCAGGTGTCACATCGCTTGTCATGAGATCACTGCTTTGAAGGAATCATTTTTTTTAAAGGAATCCTTAATTTACTTAATAACAGTCTCAAAGTTAAACAGTAGAGATATGCCAGAGGACACTGGATATGCTCCCTGGTTTCAAAGTGAAACAGTAGTGATATGGCAGAGGACACTGGATATGCTCCCTGTAAGTGAAAAGGTGAATATTTTTTGCTTTTGTAGTTACTGTTTGTTTTTGTTTTTTTAGAGACAGGGTTTCACTATGTAGTCCAGGCTGGCCTTGAGTTTGCTGCAATCTTCCTGCCTCATCCTCCTGAGTGCTGGGATTATAGGCATGTGCCACCAGTCCTGGCTCAAGGCAAACATTTATCATAGGAGTGTAGATACAGGAAAAATGTGGTAGATGTAGGAGTTGATTTTTTTAATGGAAAAACAAAACAAAATTTCATAGTCAAATAATAAGAGAATTATAATAGTGAATACACTGTGTGTCATTATCTTCAAAGTAGTTACTCCGAGTACAAAACAAACCAAAAAGATTGTTTTTTTTTTTTCTTTTTTTAGCACCAAGAATCAAACTCAGGACCTCGCACTTGCCAAGCAGGCATTGTGCCCCTGAGCTATATCCCCAGCCCTCAAAAAGATTCTTAGAAAAGAAACAAATAGATAATAACACAAAGCTTTCTTTTCAACAAATGTAGCAGTTGAGTCTATCTACGGTTTCGAGGTCTCTAAGGAAGCAGCCCACCTGGGAGTTGCTTTTGGACCTGATCCACTTTCTGAGTTAAATAGTGCCCAGGGCCAGAGTGCCAGGACTAAACACAATGGGTGGAAGTAACCGGGTGATTAACTTTCTCTACAGCCTTGGCCTCCCAGCCCAAATTACCAGGTCACTGACTATGCAGGTTTGGCCCCTCCCCCACACGGGCATGACATCATGACAGCTCCTCCAAGCGCCATAAAAGGTAAAAACTCCCCGAGGGAGGGGCAGAACCAAGCTGTTCTTTGGCAAGAGGCAAACCTTAGATCAACCCCTCAATCCCACCCCAGATTCACCCCTCCTTCCATACCAGGGAGTGTGCAGGTCCTCCAGCACCGAGCTCGTCTCACGGGGCCCTCCAACGCTGGGGACTGTGATTTCATTTTCAAATAAATCTTTGAGCTTGTCGCTCCTTGGAGTGACCTGCTCAGCTCTTTGTTCAGGATGTCAAGAACCTGAACAAGACCCCAAATGTAAGTTGCATATACCCACTGGGGTCCTGGAACTCCTGTGGAGTTGTGGCTCCTGTGGCTGAGGGCTGGGCTCTGAGCAGGTCAGTGTGTGTATCAGGGGCACTGTGGTCACTTGTGGCCCCTGAGAATGAGCTTATTCAAGATGTGCGGTGTCTCCAGGATCATATAGGGCCCCAAACTCAAAGCATCATTTTAGAAACAAAGGAAAAGCTAAGGGTGGTGGCACATACCTGCAATTCCAGCACTTAGGAGGCTAAAGCAGGAGGGTTGAGAGTTTGAGGCCAGCCATTGGGGCAGGGGATGCTTTCTCCCTGCTAGGGTTGCAAGACTGCTGGGATGTAAGTCAGGAAGGACAGGGACATGTTTCCTCAAAGGGTGAGGGTTGGCCTAAGAGTTAGCAGGTGGCTGTATGACCCTCAGACTCGGTCTTCAAGTTGATCTCTGTTCTGAGCTATAAATTATGCACCCCCCCACCATTTTTTTCTGGCCCAGCCACCGCAGGGCTCCATGGGATAAACAGTGTGTTTCAGGGGTTCCTCCTCTTCCCTCTTTCTCGTCTCCCCCTGCCTTCTCCCATCCTCCACTGTCCTTTCCCTCCTTCTCCCCACCACCTTCCTCCTCCTCCTCCCTCTGTGAACCCAGGTCCTTCACACTGAGCTACATCCTCAGGATTTCTGTATTTTATTTTGAAACAGGATCTCACTAAATTGCACAGGGTGGACTTGAACTTGAGACTTTCCTGCTTCAGTCTCCCAAGTAGCTGGGATTATAGGCGTGCACCACTACACCCAGCCTCACAGCTACTTTTTATCCTGGTGGCTTCATGCTTAACTGTCCAACCTGTGACCAGGTGTCCCTCTCATGAGAAACTTCTATCATCCTGGCAGATGGCCTGGGGCTCTTGTTTGACTAGTGTCTAGTTGATTCCTACCTATAACGTCACTCTCCAGGAGCATCCTGAGCAGCAGAGAAGTTAGGTTCAAGTAGGCCACGGTGGTGCACACCTGTCATCCCAGCAGTCTAGGAGACTAAGGCAGAAAGATTGCAAATTTGAGCCCTGCCTGCGAGACCTAGAGCAGTCATTCAGCCCGCAGTCGTACCCAGCACTAGTTAGCTAGCTTCCTGTGGCTGAAACCAACATCCAGGCCAATCCACTTAAAAAGAGAAAAGGTTTAGCCAGACAAGGTGGTGCATGCTTGTCATTCCAGGACCCTGGGAGACTGAGGCAGGAGGGTCACAGATTCTAACCCTCAGCAACTGAATGACTTTGCAAGCCGCGCATGGTGGCGCATACCTGTAATCCCAGCACTCAGCAGGCTGAGGCAGGAGGATCATGGCAAGTTCAAGGACAGCCTGGGCTACATAGTGAGTTCAAGGCCAGCCTGAACTGCAGAGTGAGACCGTCTCAAAAAAAGCAAAATGACTTAGCAAGACTGTTTCAAAATTTAAAATAATAATAAAGATTTTTTTTTAATGAGGAAGATTTGTTTAGGCTGGTAGTCTGGGAGGTTTCAGTCCACGCTTGTTACGGCTTGTGTCTAGCTGTCCCCCTGAAGACTCATGCAGTTATAGGCAAGGCTTTTTCAGAGGTGGCTGGATGTAGAGCATGTGATTGATTCAAGGTACAGTGCTGGGATCTAGGTACTAGGATTAAAGGTATCAGTGCTACTTGCCATAAGTAGCCTGGATAAAATATAAGAAAGAAAAAGAGCTGTGGTCACCCCTTGCTTGCTTGCCTTGCTCCCTTCTGCCTGCCATGAACTGTTTCTTCTCTCTAATCCCTTTCTGCCCTGGTCCTGCCTTGGAGCCAGCTGACTGAGGACTGAAACCTCTACGAACTGTGAGTTAAATAAGCCTTTTGCCCTTTAACTTTGGGTGTTGGGTATGTTGTCTTAGTAATGAGAAAAATAACTTAGACAACACTGGATGGACCCATTGCTTTGGGCCTCTGAGGGTGCAGGAAGGTGGTAGGTGTATGTCTTGGTTACTTTTTTTTCCCTCACTGCTGGGACAAAATACCCGGCATCCAAAATCAAGGAAGGAAAGGTTTACTTAGCTCACAGTTTGTGGAGGTTTCAGTCCATACTTGGCTGGCTCCAAGGCTGGGTGGCACAAGGCACAGGGCAACAGTTCATGGCTGCGGAAAACAGCAAAAGCAGCAAGAGCAAAACAGAGGAATGGTGGCAAGCAGCCCCCTTCCCTCCCTCACACTGTATGCAAACTACCCGCCCCAGGGCGGGTGTAGCGCTCACACACGTAATTCCAGCACTGGACCGTGGATCAATCATAAACCCTAGAAGCCCGCCACATGACTGCACGAGGCTTTGGGGGGACATCCAGACACAAACCATAGCAGTGTAGAAAGGTAAATCTTGGTGTAGCAAAACACCCAGCTCAGTTCAGCGACTGAGTTCTTACCAAGCTTAGGAGACACCACAGCTTCCATCCCCAGCACTGCCAAACAAACAAACAAAAGCCCCACAAATAACCACCTCGTAGCCAGGAAGTAAAGAGAGAAAGAAACGTTAAGGAGTGGGTGCGGCCTCAGGGCCCCTTCAAGGCCACGCCCCACAATGACCTGAAACCTCCCCCTGGGCCCGCCTCTTAAAGGCTCCACCACCTCCCAAGAGCATCCCAGGCTGCAGACCAAGCCTCCCGCTCATGGGTGTCTTGGGTACTCAGAACCCAAGCTCCAGCCGCAACACGATGTTCGGTATCACAGAATCATGAGCGAGACAGTGACCCTCATCCACCGCACCCTGAAGCCGTCCAAGGGCTCACAGAAGGGCTTCAGAGATGTACTTGTAAGGTGACTTTTGGGCCTCTATGATGCTTCTGGGTTTTGTTTCTGTTTTTCAGCATTGTGGATGGAACCCAGGCAGGGCCTCGTGCATGCTTAGCAAGTATTCTTCCATCGAATTACATTTCCAGCCCTTTTGTTTTTATTTTGAGACAGGGTCTCGCTAAGTTCCCAGGGTGCCCTTGAACTTGGTGATCCTCCTGTCTCAGCCTGCTGCGTAGCTGGGATCACAGGCATGTGTCACAGTGTCTGGCTCTAGATCTCTTTATAAATCATTCAGCCTAATATTCTGTGTTAGCCACTGAAAATATAGTGAGATGCTTTCGCTTTCTCTATCTGGAAAGTTCTGTAATGATCTCACTGAGCAGTGGCTCCTGGGATTTTTACTGGGCAAGTGCGGCCTGCCCTGCCCACCAAGTGCCTGACAAGGCAGCGCGGAGACAGAGAGGGAGAGACATAGCGTCGCCCAGGACAACCTCACCCTCCACCTCCCTGCTTCTCTAAAATCTGTAGAAGCAACTCTCCCACCTCTCTGATCCCCCCCTCCCCCCCCTTCCGGGCAGGACAGAGAGGGTCTCACGGACGGACTGGGACTCGGAGGCACGGGAAGAAGGCGGAACCACAGAGAGGGGGGGCCGGGGTTTCCAGAGCAGCAGAGCTGCCCACCACGTGAGAAAGAAGCACTAATTCAGTGTGTGGATCCCTGCGTGGGGGGACGCGTGTTACCCACTGCAGAATTCTATTTTACTTTTTTATTTTTTCGGGGTGCTGGGGCTTTAAACCAGTTCTCTTGGTTGTGTTTTGTCTTGTAGTACTGAGAATTACACTTGGAGCATTTACACTAAGTTGCATCCCCAGCCCTTTTTAATTTTATATTCTGAGATAGTCTCATCAAGCCACTCACTAAGTTGTCTAGGCTGGGTTCAAACTATCAGTCCTGCCTCAGCCTCCCAAAGTCCCAGCTCGCTTTCTTGTTTTTCTTTCTTCTTCCCTCCCTCCCTCTCTCCTTTCCTTCCTTCCTTCCTTCCTTCCTTCCTTCCTTCCTTCCTTCCTTCTTTCCTTCCTTCTTCCCTCCTTCCCTTTCCCTCCCCCCCCTTTCTGAGACACGGTGCTGTTATGTAGTTGAGGCTGGCCTTGAACTCACTATGTAGCCCAAACTAGCCTCAAACTCATGACTACCCTCCTACCTCAGCCACTTGAGTGCTAAGTTTATAGGAGTGCACCACCGTACCCAGCTCCCAGCTCTTTTTAGAAAAAGAATTTTTTTTTAAATTTTGAGACAAGGTCTTAGTAAATTGTCCATGTAGGACTAGAACTTGCAATCTCCCTGCCTCAGCCTCCTAAATACTGAGAGACAAATGAACTATTTTTAACTTCTTGAACTCTGGAAACAGCTCTATTAGGGAGGTCTCATGGTTAACCCCAGTTTATAGATGAGCAAACTGAGGGACAGAGGATTACTCACTCACCTGCGGGAACATAAGATTCTAACCCAGATCATTTTCCCTCAGGGCCCACTCTGACCACGACACTCACCTGCTCCATGCTGCAACTCAGAGCAAAGACTTTTCCCCCGGTGGATTTCCTGCCCCTGTGGGTGATCAAGCTGCTGCCCCAGCCCCAGCCTTTGCCCCTCCTGTCCTGCCCACTGTCTTGGGGGTACTCAGGTGTGCCTTTGCTTCCCTCTTCTTCCAAGTTGGGCCCACCCAGATGTAATGAGTGGGAGGCACTTGGCACAGGGCTGGCACAGAACCAGCCCTCAATATGTATTTTTAGCTGGGTGTGGTGGCACAGGCCTGTCAACCCAGCACTTGGGAGGCTGAGGCAGGAGGATTGCTACAAGTTCAAATCCAGCCTGGGCCACATAGTGAGATCCTATCACAAACCAACAAACAGGTATGTTTTAAATTTTATTTATTTATTTTCATGCTGGAAATCGGATCTGGGACCCAGTACCTGCTAAGCACATGCCACCCCCGGGTCCTTCATGTGTATGTTCTTATTCCTGATGGTGTCAGGGTGCAGGGTGAGGGGTTAAGTCAGACGGGCTGAGTTCAAATCCCTTCCTCACCTATACTTACCGGGTGAGGTTGAAGTCTCGGCCTCTCTGGCCGCATGTCTGTCCATCTCCGACAGTCACAGTGATGGTGTTTCACAGGGGGACCGTGAGGTTAGGGTAGAAATCGCTCCATCAGCGTCTGCCACTGGCACTAGGTTTACGACTGCGATGTGCGCTTCCTCTCTCCGATTCAGCGCCTCATCATCCCGGTTCCCCGGGCATGACAACAGCTGGCGTGTGACAGCGGCTTCCTGGGGCTGTCCAGGCCCAGCCCAAGTCCCTGCTTTCCCTGCTGCTGCCCCCGTGGCCCTCGGTACCCCACTTGTGGCCTGGGCTCAGGCGCCGTCCCCTCCCCTCCTTTGCCCCAGGCCCCAGGGTGACTGGAGCCCCTGCCTCTCGGGTGGGCTCTCTCCGTGCTCCCGTTTTGAAGCAATCGGCTGCAATTTCTATAATAACATCACATTAGCCAGAAATTAATGTCCTCATTAAGACAGCAATTAGGCACATTAGCGCAGCAATAAAAGAGAAGCTTATGAAATAATTGCTGGTTCCAAAATGCCTTTAATTTAGTATTTTATATCGCGCCATGTTATTAATTTTTTTCCCTCGGCAGAAGATAATAAGAGAAATGTTTGAGTTGTGAGGAGGTTTGGAATTTTTTAAAATGTAGAGAGAAGAATCACGCCAATACCTATGGACAGGCACGCTGCTGCTGAGGGCAGGGGGACGGAGGGGGACAGTGGGCCCAGCAGGAGACAGGCGGCCAGAGCAGGCTAGAGTTGAGCATCTTTGATCCTAGCAGCAGAAATGATGCCATTTTCTTTTCCCTAAACAACAAAAACCTGTTTATTTGGTTCCAGTAGGGTGCATCTGCTGAATTGGAATTTGAATGACTTGGTACTGGGGATTGAACCCAGTTATTTGGTACTGTGTTCCACCCCCAGACCTTTTTATTTTGAGATAGGATCTTGCTAAGTTGCCTAGGCTGGGCTAGAACTTGTGATCCTCCTGCCTCAGCCTCCCAGGGTGCTGGGATGACAAGTGTGTGCCTGGCTTTGAATTCAGCTTCTTTTTGCAGATCTTTCTGATGCCCAGTGGCCCCTTCTCAGCAGAGGCCAGGAGAACGAGGGTGTGTACAGGGAAGCACCAGGGCCCACAGGGATGTGAGACAGTTATTATCTAGCGGATGGTGACATCCATGGGGCAGGTGGCGGGGGCTGTGCTGGCAGAGGGCTCTCTGCCTCCTGGAACCTTGGTGAACTTGCGCAGGCGCAAAGGAACCAGAGCGGCCTGGCTGAACGGAAGCAGGAAGAGAGGGCTGTGTGTGTGCAGAGGGGTGTGAAGGGACAAAGGGGCAGGGCGCCTCAGCCAGCAAGGGGCACGGCCACCCACGCAGACCCTGATGCTGCCTGTTAGACAACCCCAAATCCAGGGCCTGAGGACAATCAGCGTGAGTTACGCTGTGCAGTCTACACCACGCTCTTGGCAGCCTGTGGCTGGCTCCAGAATGGCCTTGACTTGGGACCACTGGGTGGGCTGGTACAGTTGGTCAGGTGGAACACTGCCAAATGCAGCACTGAGCTGACTTCTTCTGTGTGTTGCTCATTGCTCCTCTTGCCTGGGCATGGTCACGTGACAAAGGCCAGCCTTGGGGACACTGTGGAAACACACTTCCCATCACTCTGCTGCGATGCCACCCACCGAAGCAGATCAGCAAACCTGCCCCATACTGTAGGCTTCACCCGCTGGTGGGAGGAGCTCCGTGACTGAGAGCCTCTATACTGAAGGGCTTTCGCTCACCTTGCCGCTCCTCTGGGACTCTTGGTCATGGCTCTCTGGACCTCCCTGGTACCTCAAGGTGTTCCTGTCCTCACCCTAGTCCCTGGGCATGTCTGTCATCCTGGCACTCTAGGAGGCTGAGGCAGAAAGATCACAAGTTTCAATTCAGCCTCAGCAGTTTAGTGACTTAGTAAGACCCTATCTAAAAGTAAAGGAGTAAAAAGGGCCCGGGCGTGGTGGCACACGCCTGTAACCCCAGCACTTGGGAGGCCGAAGCAGGGGGGTTGCTGTGAGTTAGAGGCCAGCCTGGGTGAGTTCAAGGCTGGTCTGAATTGCATAGCGAAACGTTGCCTCAAAAAGACAAAAGCGGGGGAGCGCTGGGGATATAGCTCAGTGTGAATGGCCCGGGTTCAGTCCCCAGGACGCCCCCCCATCTCAAATACCAGAAAAGGCTCATTTCCTCCTCCAGGTTGGGGGTGTGACCAAGCCTGAAATTTTTTACTGGAGTAATTGGCTCTCCTAAGAGCAAACTGGGAGTTTCTGTCAGTGAAGGGAGGGCAGAGGTGAGTGTATAGGGCACCCTGGGCAAAGGAGAGATGGAAACTCACAGCGTGGCTTGATTATGCTCAGCCGCTGGCAGTGTAGTGTCCAGCCTGCCCAACTATACTGGCCTGCCTGGATTAGGGGACCAGAAAGGAAAAAGGAGAAAAAGAAGTGGAAAAGCCCCCTGAGAGCCAGAACACCATTTAGCCCTGGCCTTAGGGCCAGCAGATGGACTTACCCCGAACTCACGACTGACCCGGAAACTCAGAGGGGCAGCCTGGCCCAGGGCAGGGGCAGATCCGTGGAGGATCCCAAGGGGGTGGGAACAGAGGAGGAAGTGGAACAGAAAGGGGAGAGGGGAGGAAGGTTGGTTTCCCCATCCCCCCCTTGCTGTATGGGGAAATAAAGTACGCTGGGTTCCTCGTTGCCATGACAACTGCCTCAAAGACTGGGGAGGGGAGAGAGGAGCGGGGTGGTGGTGAAGAACCGCGAGCTTTGCAAGGAGTCAGCCGAGCTCAGAACCCCAGCCATCCGCAGGGAAGCGGCAGCACCCGCAGTTTCGGGGTCCGGGCTGCCAGCCTCAGCCCCCATTTCTGAGGCTCTCTCTTGAAAGCCTTTGGTGCCCAGTGTCCCTTGGGTTGGGGACCTGAAAACCTGTGACTCCCAGGACAAGCTCAGGACAGGGCTGCCTGATACCCTAGCCCCTTCCCTGACCCCCTCGACAGAGGGAGGCAAAGGAGGCGCCCCCGGACGTGGAAGGTGGAGGAGGGGACACGTGCCCAGGCTGCCAGCGAGGCCTCTGAACCCCGGGACGCGTGAGGGAGGGCTGAGGGCTGCTGCCTTTCTTTTTTTTTAATCTGTTAATAAAACGCAAGTGAATCAAATCCGCTCCGAGGGAAGGGGGTGGCCAGGCAGGGCCTGATGTTTGCAGAAGTTGGAAATTTAATAAGAAGGGAAAATAAAAATAGCCTGGGCGCCAGGGAGAAGGCGGTGGGGGGCGTCAGGGGGAGGGGGAGGGGCAGGGAGAGTCCCAGCCTGAGCAGCAGAAAAGCACTGAGGGGTGAAGGGAACAGGGGGCTCTGGCTTGCCTGCCTGGGCCCAGTTCCCAGGTACAGAGAAGCGCACCCCTCCTGGACGTGGCCTCCGGGGCTGCTCTCTAGTTCGCAGAGGACTGCTCAGCACTGCCAACAACAGTTGTGCGGGTTGCTCACTGCACAAAAGTGCCAAAGGCTCCAGCAAGCAGGACAGTAACAGTTCCCCTTGCCACACCTGTCTCTCCCAGAGGAAGGGCTGCCCTTTATAAATCCACACCGAACGACAGACACGCAGACCCGAAAGGCCTCTGTGCAGTGCATGAGGTGGAGATGCAGGCACAGAGAAAAATGAAACCAGAAGGGCAGGCAGGGGCACTAGGTACACTTTTAAAAAGGAGCCCCCACTGGAGAGACTTTTCCTGAAGTACTGGGGATTGAACCCAGGGCCTTCTCACTGAGCTCTTTGTCCAGCCCTTTTTTATTGTGAATCAGGGTCTCACTAAATTGCCCCATCTGGGCTTGGACTCCTGCCTCAGACTCCTGAGTGATGGGATCACAGGTGTGTGCCCCATACCATAGCATACACGTAGCATTTTAAACAACACTGATATAGTATCTTGACATTCCAGATGTCAGATATATGGTGCATGTGTCATCTGACTGAGTGGCTTTCTGGAGGCTGTAGGGGCACAACGTGTCCTGTGTCAGGTGTGGCAGAATTCAGCTTCATGAAGTTGCAGGACCAAGGTCGCTGTTTTCTTGCTGACTTTGAGTTTCCTCCTTCCCCTGGCAGCCAGTGCATTGGCTGGTGGCTTCTTTCATGTTCAGAGCCAGCAAGGGGGAAGAGGGCCAGGTTCTCCTCTCACTGCACTGCCTGAATCCTCTCCTGCCACCCACTTCCTTTTTCAAGGACTTCACCATCACAGTCCACCCCTTGTCCACTAGACTGCTAATAATCCAGAATTACCTCCTTGTCTGAAGATCCTTAATTGAATCCCACCTGCTAAGTCCCTTTTGCCATTTGAGGTAGCATAGCAGGTTTCTGGGATTAAGGAACAGACCTTTTATTGGCCATCTTTTCATCACTGGGACCAAATATCCAGCATTCACATAACTGGAGGAAGGGTTTCTTTTTCTCATGGTTTTAGAAGTTCCCTTCTGTGGCCGAGTGACTTCAAGGCAGGAACACCATGGAGGAAGGGTGTAGTGTTGTTCACATCGTGGTGGCTGGGAAGCAGAGCACAGGCATGGAGTACCAGCTGGAGAGGCCCCTTCAAAGATGCAAACCCGAGCACCACATCCTACGGGGCCTCCTGATAGCACCCTCAAGAGGGATATCAGTGGTAACCCACTGAGAAGAGTTTCCACACAACATAATCACCTCTTAATCCAGGCAAGTGGATAACTAAGTTTAACCATCACAGTCCACCCCTTGTCAACTGGACCTCAAAGTGCACTCCCTTAAACCGTACTTCATCTCCAAATAAAGCCAATAACAAATTCATAATTTTACCTAACATGATAAACTCTCTTTCATACAACTGAGAACACATTAATCCCATCCTCAAAGTTCAGCAGTCCCAGTGGTGCTCAAAAGTCCAAGTTCAAACTCTCCGAGACTCAAGGCAAACTCTCAACTTTGAACTCCTATAAAAGTCCAAAACCAAGTTTCAAAACCAGAAGGCACAGGGTAAACACTCTCAATCCAAAAGGTAGGAATAGGAGGTAGAATAGGACCAAAGCAAGGCAAAATCCACCAGGACAGACATTAAGCATTCTGCCACTGAGGTACACCCCAGTCCCACCTCCATGTTCTTTAGCTGAGCACACAGACATCCTGGGAAAAGATTACACTTCCCAGCAATCCTTGATGCTGTGGTCATGTGACTGGATTCTGGCCAATGTTGTGTGAGGAGCAGTGCCCTGTCTCCCTTGGGGGAGGATCTTTCCTCTCCCATTGGCTGCACGTCCCTTCCTGGCCACCAGTACTCCTGTAATCCCAGCATTCCAGAGACTGAGGCAGGAGGATCTCAAGTTTGAGGCCAGCCTGGGCAACCTATAATAAGACATCTGCCCATCCCTTCCCAGGCCCTGCTCCTCGAAGCCCACCTCACCAATCCTTCCCACCACCCCTGCCCAGCGCTGCCCTGTTCCCAGACAGGGCCAGTGGCCTGTATGACTTTCCAGGAACCTGCTCTGACTGCTAAGTGCTTCAAATATCCCTCTGCCTTGGCAGTTTTGCTAAGCTGGTGTCAAGAGGAGAAAAAGAGACGCCAGTGAGCTCATAAATGAAGCAAATTGCTCAAAATCGGATTTTTGCTGTCTTATCTGGGAGCCACACGAGAGGAGAGGAGATTGTGATTCTGCTGGAAGCTCCTTCCTGGGCAGGAGGGGAAGATAGGAGAGAGGGACTTGGGAGGTAGAGGAGGAAGAAGGCAAGTGGGGTGGGATGGATGGGGAGGGGGAGAGCAGGTATCATGCAGTCTGGTTTTAACTGCACACCAAGGGTGTCTTCCCCAAGCTAGAGCAGGGAGCAGAGCAGTGACTGCTTAGCACCTGCGATGCACCAGCCACAAGCCAGGTGCTTCAGGTTTACATTGATCATGAACATTAAGCCACAGGTGTGGCCTCAGGAAGCCAGTTTTTCTGCTTGAGGCACTAGGAGTTGAACCCAGGAAACATTGAGCTACACCCCCAGCCCATTTTAGTTTTCATTTTATTTTGAAACAGGGTCTCTCCTGTCTCTGGATCAGGAAAGCTGGTCCCCAGCCCCAGCTCTGGAGCTAACTGCCTGTGTGGGCCTGGCACCTTTATCTCTTGCACGGTGTGAGATGTGGGGCAAGGGGCTTGACCATCTCTGCCTCTCTGTCTTCATCTGGACAATGAGGACGACTTTACGGTCTTGGAATGGACTGAATGGTGGGCCCCTAAATAGATGTCCATGTCCTAATGCTTGGACTATGAGTAAGAACTTCTTGGAAAAAAAAGGGGTTTTGCAGATGCAATTAAGATAAGGGTCTTGAATTGAATTCATCCTGGATCACCTGGGTGTATTGTAGTTAGGTAGAAATATTCTAGGCAGTCAGACAGGGCCAGGTCCTCAAAGAGGCCAGTGCAGAAGAACATATTACAACTGTGGGTGGAAACGCATTCACTGAAAGCCAGGCCTCAAGATAAAATGAAAAGTGGCTAAACCTACATTCTTCCCCAGGTAAAAAAGACAATAATGATCACTACCCTATACAGGCATCAGCCACCTGGGTGGGGGACCAGGAGCTCCTGGCCTGTCTCTTCCAAAGAAGATCCTCGTTCTTTCCACGTACACTTGCTACGTGACCTGCTTCCTCGATGGGTCGGTATTACCTAAGTAACTATACTTGTGATCTACTGGTTTGTCCCACCTTATGCCCCCCCGTAAGCGGGGTCCGTGGCAGCTAACTCTCTGGGTCCCCTCCTGTCTCTCTCAGGCAGGAGGTGTCTTTCCCGCAATAAAATTTCCTGCTCTTAACCTCCACCGTCCCTCAGAATTCTTTTATTTTGAGGAACATGCATAATGGACCTCTCACAGGTTGGAGGTTATAATATTTCCCTTATCTGGAGGTTTCCCATATCTTTCCTACAATAGGTGGACTCTCCATTGTGGAAAAGAAGGGCAAGCAGGCACGGAGACTTAGAGGGAAAGCCGTGTGCAGATGAGGCAAAAGCCAGGTGTGGTGGTGTCACCGAGTAGCTTGTTTCTAAACAGTGGCTTTGCCAGCTAAATGTTACCAGGTTCTGGATCTCTTCCCTCTCCTGGAATTGGATTTCAGGCTCTTCTCACCTTGAACAAAGAATTGAATCAAGTGAGCAAAAAGCAATGGCAACGTTTATTCAAGAAAGCAAAAATGAAGAGCAGAGGTGCACCTGGCTCTGCAGAGCAAGCTTGGCCCAAGTAAATTGAAAAAGAGGATGAGCACAGAGATAGAAGTCCGTGCTGCGTCTGGCTGTGATGGTGCTGGCTCTTTGTGACTGCCCACTTTTGTTTTTATTGCCCAAATCTCAAGGAAACCTGGAAGAACTATGTATGGGTCCTGAGAGGATGTGCTGGGATCCCACATGGCAGGCTGACATCAGGTCCAGGCCATCCTACTGAAAACCTACTCAGGTTCTCTTGAGAATTTCATGGGCAGGGCTTTGGGAACTGCTCTGCTCATGTGTCTTGTATCTTGTAGTTTCATACCTACTTTCCCAGTCAATTCTGCCACACCTTAATTTCCCCTCTCAGTGGTGCATGCCTGTCGGTATTACCTAAGTAACTATACTTGTGATCTCGGGAGGCTGAGGCAGGAGGATTGCCATGAGTTTGAGGCCAGCCTGGACTGCGTAGTGAGACCCTGTCCCCCAAAACCAAAGCAAAACAAAATAGGGAGGCAGATATCTATTGATGTGGTCACCAGCCAAGGAATGTGTGAAGTCACCAGAAGCTGGGGAAAGTAAGGATCTCCCACAGCACCTTGGAAAGGAACACAGCCTGGTCAGCCTCTTGCTTCAGAATTTTTACCTTTTTAAAAAATTAACTAAATTCACTGGCACATTTTAGGTACGCATAGTGTTCACATTCATCATAGGTGTTCAGGCCTGTACGGGATATATCTCGATTCATTTTTCTCCCATTCCCTATCCTCTCCTCAATCCCTCTCCCCCTCCTATTCACAAAAGTTTGTTTCCATTATTTCACTCTTTTCTGTTCCCTTCCTCCCCCCAGCTCCCCTTCCCATTTGAACATTTTCTTCTTTTTTGTTTTTACAATACTTATTACACATTTTGGTCCTTATTTACACTTTTGGCTTCTCACACCAGAGAAACAATGCAGTATTTACACATGTGTCCAATTTATTTCACATAAGAGTATGATCTCAAGGTGCATCCATCTACCTAGAAATGTCTCAAGGTTATCCTTCTTTATGGCAAAGTAGTACTTCATTGTTTAAAAAACCACATCATCTTTATCCTCTTATTGGTTGATGGGCATTTGAGCTATTTCCAAGATTTAGATATTACAAACTGTGCTGCTATAAATATGGGTATGCATATATCACTGTGGTATGATGTTTTAAATTCTTTTGGGAAGATACCAAGAAGGGGAATAGCTAGCTCCAATGGGGCTTCTACTCCTAGTTTTTTGAGAAATCTCTGAACTGATTTCCACAGTGACTGCACCAGTCCACACTCCATCAACACTGGAGAAGAGTTCCTTTTTCTTCACATCCCTGTCAGCATTTGTTATTGGTCGATTTCTTGATAATAGCCATTCTTTCTGGAGTGAGATGCAAACTCAGCATTGTTTTAATTTGCATTTCTTGAGTGATCAGTGACATCAAACATTTTTTTCATATATTTATTTGTCATTTCTACTTCATCTAAGAAATATCTATTCATTTCAGATATCCATTCTTGGATTGGGTCTTTAAATTTGGGGAATCTGATTTTTAGTTCGTGTGTGTGTGTGTGTGTGTGTGTGTGTGTGTGTGTTTGAGACAGAGTCTCACTATGCAGTTTAGGCTGGCCTTGAGCTCACTTTATAGCCCAGGCTGGTCTTGAAATCCCAACAATCCTCCTAACTCAGTCTCCCAAGTGCTGGGATAACAGGTGTGCACCACCATGCCCAGCTGTTTTAGTTCTTTATATATCCTAGATAATATTTCTTTGTCTGAGGGACAGGTGGCAAACATTTCTTCCCACATTTCTGGGTTGGCTCTTCAGTCTGTTGCTGGTTTATTTTAGCATGCAAAAGCTTTTCAATAAGATGAGAGTCCAGTTGTTGATTCTTTGTGATAGTTCCTGTGTGATTGGCATTTTGTTCATAAAGTCTTTGCTTACACCAATGTCTTCAAGAGTTCTATGTATTCTTTCAGCTGATTTAGTGTTTCTGTTTTAGTATTTAGATCTTTGATCCATTTTTATTTTAGTTTAGTATGGGTGACAGATATGGGTCTAGTTTAAATGTTTGGCATGTAGAAAACCAGTTTTTCCAGCACCATTTATTACAGAGGCTATCTTTCTTCCAGTGAAGGTATTTGGCTCCTTTGTGAAAGATAAGGTGGCTGAGTATGTCTAGAGTTGTTTCTGCATCTTCTAATCTGTTCCATTGATCCTTGGGTCTGGGTTATTTTTTGGTTTTGGTTTTTGCAATACCATGCCTTTTGTATCACAGTAAGTTTGTAGTATAGTTTCAAGCCAAGGATTGTGATGACCCCGCCTTACCTTTGTTGCCAAGATTTGCTTTTGCCATTCTAGGTCTCTTTTGGTTCCAAATGAATTTTAGGGTTTTTCATCTAATTCTGTGGGATATGTGGTTGGAATTTAGATTGGGATTGCATTAAATCTGTATAACAGTTTGGGGAGTATGGATATTTTCACTATATTGGTTCTTCCTACCCAAGGACAAGGGATATTTTTCCATTTTCCTGTGTCCTCTTTAATCTCCTTTTTTTCATAGTACTGTAGTTTTCCATGTAGAGGTTTTGTTCTTTTTTTTTTTTTTTTTTTACTTTCTTCATTAGATTGATTCCTAGGTACTTCATTTTTGGGGGGTACTATTGTGAAAGGTGTTACTTCTCTAATTTCTCTCAGTTGAGTTTGTTATTCCTGTACAGTAACACTACTGACTTTTGAGTGTTTACTTTGTATCCAGCTGTGCAACTGAATTTTTTATTTTTTTATGTTTTGAGGTCTTCTATGTAAAGTATCATGTCATTGCAAGTAATGGTAACTTAACTTCTTCCTTTCCTATCCTTATCCCTTTTATTTCTTTCTCTCCTCTAATTGCTCTGGCTAGTGTTCTTTTAGGGTTGAAATTATTTCACTCCAAGCTCTCCTTGACTTAAGGGTTTGTGTTGAGAAGTCTGCTGTGATTCTGATGGGCTTTCTTTCAAAGGTGATTTGTTTCTTTTTTCTAACAGCTTTTCATATTCTGTTCTTCTGTGGAATTTCTGGGATCCTGACTGTTACATGCCTTGCTATAGATTTTTTTTTTTATCGTGGCTAATTGGAGTTCTATATGCCTCACCTAATGTATGTGAAATTCTTTTTCCTTGCTTGGGAAGTTTTCTGCCATGACTTCTGTAAACAGGTTTTTCATATCATTTGCTCTATCTCCTGCTTTTTTGTTGACTCCAGTCAATCTTATGTTATTCTCCTTTGCATCATCTAATAGCTCTTGCATTGATTTCTTGTGATCTGTTGCTTTGGGGGGGGGCAGTTCCAGGAATCAACCTCAGGATCTCATGCTTACCAGGCAGGTGCTGTGCCACTAAGCTAAATCCATGGCCCCTTGCTATTGTTAAGAAATCTTTTTTTCAATGATCACTAAATGGAATCCTGTCTTCTATATCTGATGTTCTGTCCTCACATTGGCTCAAATGTTTAATCTCCTCTGTTTCAATCTGTTTCATGGATTCTATTTCTTTCCTATGTTGGGCATTCATGGCTTCCAACATTTTTCTAAGCTTATCTATTTTTTTTTTTTATCTGTATCTGCTCTAGAGTCACTAACATGTCTTTCGTTATGGTCACCATCTCTGTAGTTATCTCAGAACTTATTTCTGAAAAAAAAAAAATGTCCACTTCAAGATGTGTCTCTGCTATCACTGGTAGACAAAGTGGGCAGACAGAGTCCAGACCCGAGTTGGTTAATTCCATCAGGCTAGCTCTATCTTTACAACAGGTAAGGGCTGGAGGTACAGCTCAGTGGGCTAAGTGCTTGCTGCTAAGCACTACGGCCCTGAGTTCGATCCCCGGTCCCGGAAAAAAAAAAAAAAAAAAACAAACAGGTAGTAGGTAATCCCAGTGAGCCTGCACCTTTAGTTCCACTGACGTTTAGGCTGGTTTCTGGCAGCGATGCTGGACCCAGACTATTCAGCCTGCAGCAGTCTGTGTGCCTCCTCCTGGCTTGTGCTCAGCTCCCTGCTGTCTCTGACTTGAGCTTGGCTCCCAGACCCCAACACTTGGAGCTGCTAGGTGGAGCCCACAGTTGCCCTGAGTTCCAAGCTCAGATGGCCCCTCTCCAAAATGGCTCCTAGCCAAACGGTTTTTCCTGGAAGACATCTGAACCTGAACAACTTACCACCCCCTTCAGTACATTGTGTCCACTGCTCCATTATACTGCTGTTTTTCTCCATGGAGGCCTCTGGGGATGGCAGTAGTCACCATGTGTCTGCAGGTTCAAGCTGCCCCTCCAACTCAGTGAACTTGGGCTTAGGGAGAAATCATCACCTGCCACCTCCTTCTTCATTGAAATCTCTCTTCCTTCTCCTCAAGTGGGCCTCAACTCTCACTTCAGATCCTTCCTGTGCCCTGGGGACCCACCTGCTTCCTTCTCCTCCTCCTCATGTTGCTATAGTCCAGTGTGTGGACACCAAATACCAGAGAGGCTCTTTCTCTGCTGCTCACCACTCCACTGTCTTCCCAGAAGTCCTGTTTCTTTTTTTTTTGTGTGGTACTGGGGATCGAACTCAGGACCCTGTGCTTGCTAGGCAAGCGCTTATTCCACTGAGCTATATCCCCAGCTAGAAGTCCTGTTTCTGTCTTTTCTTTAGCACTGTTCTGTAGTATGACATGACATTGTCATTAGGCAAGTGAATGTAACGATTGGCTTTTTTTTCTCTCTGGGTGGGTCTTCTGTACAAATGTTTGTAGCTCTGTCCATTTTTTCAGGATTTCCTTCATTTCAGAAGGACTTTACTGTACCTTTTCAGGAGGCTCCTAGCTGCCACTCTTGGTTGTTCCGTTGTTTAACCAGAAGCTGCTGGAGTTCCTCTGAGCGCTCCTCCACCAGTTCCACACTATCACCGCTGTCTACCTGCAAGCCTGTGCACTCTCCATAGTGACAGTGTCGTCAACCACGGGGTCAACTGAGGGTTTAGGCTTCTCTACACAGCCTTCAAATTCTCTCTCCTGTGTAATTTTAGGCCAGACTTTCTTCCAGGCAGATCTTGGTGTCTTTAGAAAGATATTGGCCCAGGATTTCTTAATTAGCCCCACACAGGAAAGGATGTTGTAATGTTTTTTCTAGAACTGTACACATAGGGTTTTTGTTTGGTTGGTTTTGTTTTGTTTGGTTTGGTTTGGTTTTTTTGGAACCGAGAGTCAAACTCAGAACCTTGCCCTTGTCCGGCTTCTAGAACTGTTTGAAGGTTAGGATCCTTAAGTGTACCAGAAATCCAGGAAGTAACACTGTAAAAGAAAATACTCCATTATGAGATAAGTCTTGGTTTGGAAACAGGTCATAATGGGAGTGGATTTTTCCAAGTCTCCACCACAGCAAATACATATGTATGGACACTTCTGCAAACACTTTTGTAAACATGTATGTCTGCCTGCTTCTTGTGCCAGCTCCCAAACCCAGTCTCTCCTGGCAGCTCTTCATACAAGTTCATGGCAAACGCCTCTTTTCTTTCTTTGTTCCCCTTTCTTCCCTGCCCCCACAGGAAGGAAATGAGGTTAATAAACTCATCACTGCTGAGCGAGTAACACATCTGCAGAGGTTTAATTACAGCAGAAAATTGGTCCAATTGGTATTTAATGTAGAGTAAGTGTTGAGTTAACTGGTCAGGCCAGAAAGCGCTGAGGTTGGCATGGAGGTGTCTGGCTGGCTCTCCCTGGCATCTCCCAGTGTGAAGGGGCTGTGGACCCGGCTCTCTGGGAACTGCAGAGCAATCTCAGAGACCCTAGAAGATGACAGAAGGCAGGTGGGAAGTGTGAAGGTGCAAAGACATTTTTGCAAACTCAGCTCAGGATTGACTTCCAATCCCTGAAGCCCAGCAGGGCTGCTCTGTGGCTCCAGGCATTCTCCCCCTGTCGCAAAGCACTGAGGCAGTAAGGGAGGACATGTCAGGGCTCATGTGATTACGGTGGGGACTGGGGCACAGGGTGGAGTTCCACTCTGCGGGACAGAGGCAGGGGGCAAGGATGAGCTCAACGAGCTAAATTTTGTAGAAAGGGGCCTGGGGGAGGGGAAAGCTTCAGGTCCCTTTATCCAGCTTTCCAGATTCCCCCCAAGATAGGTGACAGTGTCTTCTCATTCAAGAAACCAGTGATCAGGAAAAAAGAAATAGGGCTGGGGACACAGCTCAGTAGTAGAGAGCACTTGTTCAACATTCGTGACATCCTGAGTTTCATCCTCAGCTGTGCAAAATAGAGAGAGAGAGAGAAAAAAAAAAGAAAAACTGTGTGTTGTGGTACATGCCTATAATCCCAGCACTCTGGAAGGATGAGGCAGGAGGATCTCAATTTCAGGTCCAACCTGGGCAATTTAGCAAGACCCTGTCTTAAAAAAAAATAAAGATAGGATTGGGGCTGTGTTGTGAAGACCCTGGTTCAGTCCCCAGTCCTGCAAGCAGTCAATCAATCAATCAATCAATTTTTTAAAAAACAAAAAATGGAAAAGAAACAAAAATAACCCCAAAGAATTGGAGGTGACAGGATAACAGGCCAACTCCACCTGACACCATGTATTGTACATACGGGCATTTCACCTACGTTCTAGAATCCCCATGGCAGTTTAGGAATGAAAGTAGAGACCCTCCTGGTATCAGGGAGTCCAGAGCCTAACCTTGGCCACCACAATGGCTGGGTGGCCTAGAGACAAGTGACTTCCCCTGTCGCATCTCAGTTTCCTCACCTGTAAAAGGAAGCTGTGATTTACCTTGGTCAGGATAAGCTAGGTTATACTGCAGAAACAGACGGGCCCAACAGCTCAGTGACTTCAGACCACACAGTTTATTTCTCAGTCATGCTTTGGGCGCATGTGGGACCAGGGAGGGGAAAGCACCAACATTCCAAAACATTCTGGATCCCTGCTGGCCATAATGCCAGAAGAAAGCAGAAGCTCTGGAAGGCCTTGCTAGCAGAAGTCCATAGTCTGGCCCGGGAAGGATGTATCAGTTCCTCTTTCAATTCATTGGTCAGAACTGGTCACATGACCTCACCAGAAGTAGACTTCTTCTGGCAAGTGCTGGGGCAACAACTCCAAAGGCCCCCAGCTGGCAAGGTGATGTTTAAATCAGTGAGTACACCGGTGCGATGTGCTTGGGACCATACTTAGCACAGAGTGAATGCTCGTTCCTGGTTAAGCAGGACCAAGATGGACCCCTGGTTGGAAGATTTTGCAGTACTGGGGACGGGCCTTCACACTGAGCTACAGCCCCACCTCCTTTTTATTTTTTGAGGTACCCAGGCTGGGCTTAAACTTCAGATCTTCCTGCCTTGGCCTCCTACAGTGCTGGAATCACAGATGTGCATCACACTTACCCTGGCTCAGAATTCTTAAAGGTGTGCTGTGCCAGGTGTATACCAGGTGCAAACCAGGGATGTCTGACCACTGAGGCTCAGGAAGAGGCACACTCACGCCTGACCTTGGCCTCCCCACCCAGAGACCGCCCCTGCACTCAAGCTGCTCAGGCGACCAGGGCTAGCCCAGTCAGGAGCACGCCCCGCCTCTGCCCCTCCCCCACTCACTTCACCCCCTTTCTCCTTTTCTCTCCATTGGGAGCCTGTAGGCTTCCCTGGGAAACAGATCCTTTCATTCATTCAATTTTTAACTGGGGCAGAAACCGCTCTAAGAGGCAAAGGCACTAGCTCAGGGTCTCCCAGCAGTGGATGCTGGAGGTAGCGTTCAAACCCAGGTTGCTCTGGCTTGCTATCATGCGTTCAAGGGTAGCTTTGGCAATTTAGAGAGCATTTTAAAACTGAAAAGCGCTGGGGACCTAACTCAGTGGTAGAACCCTCTCGGGCGGGGTCTCCAGGAGGTGGGTGGAGAAGAGACACAGACAGACACATCTCACCAGAGTGTGCTTTGAGGCTGCCTCTGCGTCCCCTGTTCTCTCTTGTACGTTCCCCCAGATCCTTCCCACCGCAGCGGGGTCCAGCCCCTGAGCTCCTTCAGAGGTGGGAACCAAGGCCTCCCGAGCACCCAGGACCTCTGAGCAGCAGACATTGCGGGGATGGGATGACAGTAGGCGGCTTCCGGGACAGAAGTAGAACAGCAAAGCCGAGTGTGCCCCAGCCCCCACACCCCTGCTGCTCCCAAAGAGGCTGTGGGCTTAGCACGGTTGCAGGCTGGGGTTCCACTCTACTGTAGGCAGGGGCAAGGCAGGGCCATCTGCCTTCCCAGGGGGTCCCAGGGCCCCCTCCTTTTTGATGGGGGTAGGGATGACGAGCCCCCCCAGAGTGCTGCTGCTTCCCAGCCCCTCTTCGCTGGAGCTAAGCTCTGCCTGGGGCCTCCCTGCCCTGAGAAGGCAGGAAACGAGAATTAAGGAGGATTTAGAAGCCCGCCCGCCTGCGGAGAGATTAGTGGTGAGGGATCTGCAGAGGGCTGGGCCCTGATCCCCTGCAAGGGGCTCGTGAGCCCCGTGACCCTGAGATGGAATTGCCAGGCCTGCTCGGTGGGGTGAGGTGGGGTAGGCACTGCTTTAGCTGCCGGGCAGCCCCTGGCTTCCCCTTCTGGGTTCCAAATCTTCCCCCACCCCCAGCTCCTCCCCAGGGAGCCCCCAAGGGATCATTGCAATAGTTGCTTTCATTTACTGAGTGCTTGCTTTGTGCCCCTCTCCCTGTCTAAAGAATTTTGTTGCCCCCTGAGTTCCCACCACAATCTGATGAGGCAGGTCTAGGTTTGCTTTACAGATGGAGAAACTAAGGCATGGGGCGGAAAGGTCACAGCACAAATACGTGGTGAATCTGGAATTCCAGTCTAAGCATTTGGGGGCCAGAGCTTCAGTCCCTAATGTAGACTCTAGCTAGCATCCTTTGTTCCTTCTTCCACGCCCTCCCACGGCGCTCCCCAAGGCACTCCCGGTAACACCACCTTATCATCCCCTCAGTATTTTTTTTTTCCTGGCACCTTTAACCATCTGGAATTCAATCAAGCATCAGAAGGCAGGAAACAGCTATGCACTGAAGTGTACACTCCAGGTTCCTCAGCAGAATAAAGCCTGCGACCCAGATTAATGAGCTCCAGGACGACAGGGCCCTGTGTTTGCCCTGCAAGTGTGAAGTCTGGCATGTGCTGGGTGCTTTGTTTCTGGGAAGCTGAAGGGCTGGGGCCCTTACTGAGAGACCTGCCTCCCAGAGGGCGCATGATAGCAACAAAGTTGGCTGTATTAAATGAAGCCAGGAAGAAGGCCAGGGGGCAGGGGTATGACCAGGAGGAAATGAAATCCTGGCCTGGCATGGTGGTACATGCCTGTCATGCCAGCACTTTGGAGGCTGAGGCAGGAGAATCCTGAGTTCAAGGCCAACCTGAACTACATAATGAGATCCTCGCTCACAAAACCAAAACCCAAACACAGCAAAGCCAAACATCCCAACATTTATTGCTCTCTGGGCGTTTGCACTGTCCAGTTACCTGATGAAGAAGACACTGTGATAACCCCATTTACAGGTGAAGAAACAGAAGCTCAGAGAGGTGGAGAAACTTACCTAAGATCACACAGCATGGACCAGACCAGCTGGGACTCCAGGCCAGCTCTGCCTGGCCCGGAAGCCCAACCTTGAGGAAGTCCATAGGATAAATAACTAAACTCAACTATGGCTTCCTCAAGGCTGAACATGGGGGGGATCCTTATTGTCTTTTAGCATTTCCTGCCTGTAACAAGAAAAAAATCAAAATATATTTAAATTCTCCCTAAATAGAACTCTTTTGTTAGGAGGAAACACTGGACGGAAAGAGCCCTGTGTGGTTTGGGTCCCTATAGATGAACTCTGTAATTACAGTGGGGGCTGAGATCTGTCAGCCAGGGAAGTCCCAGGACAAGCTCTAAGTATGTGACACTGACCAAGTCCCTGTTCAGCCGCTGAGGCCCTGGACCAGGTGGAGGGAGGGGAGAGGGAGGTTTGCAGTATCACACCGGAGGTTGCTTCTCCTACTTTCTTCCCTCAGAAGGAAATCATCGGTCTCCTGCCCACCCGTGGGACCCCTCAGAGCTAAATGTTTGCTCTCTACCTCTGCAGGTAAGACTAGGACCTCGATAGGAATGGGGTGAGCTTTATCAGCAGTGAGAGGGTTAAATGAATCATGGTCTAGATTACAGAAAACAAGACCTAAAAAGGAAGAGAGAGAGGTGGAGAAAGTGTCAAGATCTATTGCAAGGGGCGTGTAATAGATCTCCTGCACTCCTGGTATCTTCCTCCTTGAGGAAACCTCTGCTATCTGTGAAGGTGATCTTCATTGGAAATAGGATCTTTGTGGAATTAAACAGTTGTCTGCTTTGTTCTGTTCTGTTCTGTTCTGTTCTGTTGTAGGCAGCGCTGGGGATTGAACCCAGGGGGGTTGAGCTAAATCCCTAGCCCTTTTTATTTTTTTGAGATGGGGTCATACTAAATTATCCAGGCTGGGTTTAAACTCAGGATCCTCCTGCTTCAGCCTCTAGAGTGCTGGGATTATAGCCATGACCTTCCATGCCTGGTTTACATGTGCCTTTTGTTTTGAGACAAGGTCTCACTATGAAGTTCAGGCTGTCTTTGAACTCACTTTGTAGCCCAGGCTGGCCTTGAACTTGTGGCAATTCTTCTGACTCAGCCTCCTGAGTGCTGAGATTACAGGTGCATGTGCTTTTTAATACAAGCATCTCAGGAACACACATCGTTGCTTCACTTGTTTTAATCATTGCATTGGTTTCTTAGAGTTACTGTGGCACCTTGCCACACATTTAGTGGCTTCAAACAACAGAAATGAGGCTGGCATGGTGGAACATACCTGTAATCCTAGCACTCTGGGAGGCTGAGGCAGGAGGATCACAAATTCAAGCCCTGATACTGGGCAATTTGTCTCAAGATTAAAAAATAATAAAAGGGCTGGGGTTGTAGGTGAAAGGCCCTGGTTCAATCCCTAGTGCTACAAATAAACAAATCTAGAAATGTACTCTGCCACAGTTCTGGAAGCTAAAAGTTGTTTGTTTGTTTTTAGATAGGGTCTGGCTGTGTACTTCAGGCTGACCTGGACCCACTATGTAGGTCAGGTTGACCTCAAACTCTTGGGAATCCTCCTTCCTCAGCCTCCCAAGTGCTGGAATTATAGGCGTGCGCCACCATGCCTTGATGGAAGCTAGGAGTCTGAAATGAAGGTGTTGGCAGGGCCACATTCCCTCAGAAAGCCCTAGGGAAGAATCCTTGTTTCTTTCAACTTCCTTCTAACATCTTGACATGACCACAGCCACCTTGAGTGCTGCATGGTTACTGGCTGATGCTGGCTATTTAAAGCACAGCTAGGGCTGTCACCTGGAACACTCACTCAGGGCCCCTCGGGCAGCCTCTGTGTCCTCCAGGATGGCGGTGGGCGCCAAGGATAAGAACCCTGAGCTGGAAACAAAAACAAAACAAACAAACAAAGAACCCTGAACTGGGTGTGCGGCTCTTGGACAGACCACAGGCTGGTAGCATACATAAGTAAAGAATGTAGAGAATCCGGGGAACTCTGAGGCCAGAAAGGAGCCAGGTGCAAGCTCTTTTAGGACCCAGCCTTCAATAACTGACTGATCCCTTACTCCACTGGTCAGGGTGGCCACACGCCCTGCCCACACTTATGGGGGCTGTGGGCACAGATCCCGCCTCTGACGGGGGAGCATCAGCACCACCATGAATATTGGGATAAATATCAGAGATGGACATTTTTGAAAATCAAAACCTTCTATTTCATTTTCACTCTCAGTTTTTCTACTGCTGTTTCTCCCAGGCCAACCATTTGCCTTTATATCCTGCTTCAAGGTCTCTGGCTCTAGGGAACCCAAACTAAGACATGCCACTGTCAGAACCATCATCTCAGTATTTGCTGGAATACTGAGGGATACTAAAAGCCACAGGTTCTTACATCCCTTATTTAAAGTTGCACAACATTTGCATTAAACTCATACTTCCTATAAGTAATCCTTACTTTCTTTAACACTTGTTTTTTGTGGGGGGGGGCAGAGTTTGCTATGTAGCCCAGGCTGACTTTGATCTTCCTGCCTCAGCCTCCCAAGTGGTGGGATTAAAGGTATGTACCAGCACACCCAGCAAGTAATCTGTACTTATAATACCTAATAAAATGTAAATGCCAAATCTATAGTTGTTGTACTGTCTTGTTTGGGAGATTATCACAAGAAGAAGTCTATATGTTCAGTACAGATGCAAATTTTTATGAAAATATTTTTGATCTGAGCTTAGTTTGAATCCCCAGATTTAGAATCCAAAAATATGGAGGACTGACTGTATCTGTGTTTATTTAGGTGGGTATAGGTACTTGTAAATGTTCAGAGAGGTATGTGTAAGGGTACACCCCAAACAAACAGCAATGAGTCCTCTCAGGAGAGGCCTGAGATGGGGTTTGGGAGGGCTCATCTGGCATCACTTGGGGTTTTTGCCCCCAGCGACATAAGGATTTCTTGGACTGCTTGTGGAGAGCAAAAGGGAGGGTCAGTAAGCCGTTATGACTTTAGGAGACCCTGGTCTGGAAGTACCTGTCATTCTCCTCGGACCCACAGGAAGCAGGAAGCAGGGGGACCTGGAAGCACCTCTCTGAAGTGGGAGCCACCGGCCCTTTCTACAGTGGAATGGAGGACTTAGGGATTGTTCAGGGATCCAGGATTCGTGGGCGGTGAAGACGGTGCCCTTCTATGTGCACACTCCACCCGGCCTTCCCACAAAGCTCCAGTGGGTTACACATACTGTCACCCCTCACAGTAACAGACAGACCTGGCTTGTAAAACCCAAAGAGCAGATGTACTGAGTGACAACTGGCTGCCCCTTGTTTTAAGCGTTTTATACAGCCATTCTGATTGGTTCCTTATGATACCTTGTGCTTTTATTTCCATTTCTCTGATAATTGATGATATTAAGCATCTTTTTCTCTTCTATTCTTTGAGACATGGTCTTGCCATGTAGTACAGGCTAGCCCTGAACTCACTATGCAGTGCAGGTTGGCCTTAAACTGCCTGTGATCCTCCTGCCTCAACCTCCCAAGTGCTAGGATTACAGGTGTGAACCACCATGCCTGGTTTGGATATTAAGCATCTTTTAGAAGCTTTTGGCCATTCTGATATCTCCTTTTAATAACTGTTCAAGTCTTCTACCATTCTATATATGTGGTTGTCCATCCTTATTGATTCTTAGGTGCTCTTTACATATTACGAACACCAGTGCTTTGTCATATACCCTCCCTCCTGGGAGAACATTGCCCCCCAATCATCTCCCCAGGTCCCATGCAGGAGCAGTCACAAGTGCAAGGAGCTACAGGTCATCCCCATGGCCCTACAGAAGCCAGGCGCCCAGTTTGCTGAATGCCTGTGAACACCAAAGCCTCGACATCAGCTACACTCTTAAGCAGTGTTCACATGCTCATTTATTTAGCTTACTCATGCGACACGTAGTGTTTGAAAATCCAGTAGGTGCCAGAAATTGCAGGACACACGGAGAACAAAAGTCAAGGTTTACACCAAGATTGTGTTCCAGCCCAGCAGCGAGGCAATAATCAGGTAGCACGCAGAAAGTGCAGGAAGGCAGTGGTGGGAGTGCCCAGGGCGGTAACGGGGAGCTGGGGCTTGAAGGAGACTGGGATGTGCCCTGTGAGAGTACCAGGGCGAGTGTGGGCGTCCTGACGTAAAGCTGGGAGGGGGGTCTCTGTGCCAGAGGGTTCTGAGCAGGAGGACATCAACATCAACTTTCCCCTCCTGGAACCACTGGGGCCAAGGAAACCACAGGAAGCCCAGCAGGAGGACTGGCAGGACCAGGGAAGGGGCAGAGGGGTGTGGCCGCACAGTTCTCTTCGCAGTGGGGAAAACTGAATCTCAGAGAAACCACTCGCCTCAGTCACACAGCTAAGAAATGGGGCAGAGGCAAGGTGACGGGCTTTCAATGGCAGGAAAGATGTCACGTGGGCGGCTGGAGATACTGGGGTCTGGGGTGCGGGTGGGGACTAACGGTGGAGCCCAGGAGTGGACCTGTCTAGGTGGTGACGACATCCCGGGGGCACAGAGCAGGCAGGTGGCCAGCTGTCCGGTGGGGAGGCGTCATGCTGTCCCCAGCGGGCCGCCCGGGGGTCCTGTCCTGCGCAGCACCTGAGCCGGGGGACCTCTACTAGGTGTGCGGGGTCCCTGCCCTGCTTCCCCTCCCCCTGCAAACCACTGCTCTGGAAGCAGCAGCTCAGACGCAGGCCCTGAGCGCAGAGAGAGGACTGAGGGAGACGAGGACGGGGAGGGGGTCCCAGGACGCGGGTCCCCAGGTCCCCGCACAGCTGAGGGTCGCAGTGTCCTTCCCGCTGGGTCACGGTCACACCCTTCCCCTTAGCTGGGGGCCCGAGCGCCACCAGGTCTTGCCCCACCCGAGTCCCCAGCAGCGGGTGGGGTGGACACCGCAGCCCAGGAGCACCGTCCCGGTGGAGTGCGGGGGACACGGATGGTGCGCGGCGGCCTCGGCGGGGGTTAGCTCCGCACCGGACGCGCAGCGGTTCCGGACTCGCAAAGATGGCTGCGGGGGAGGGGCAGGGGGAGGGGACCGAAGGGGGGATGAGAAGGCGGCGGGGAGAGAGTGGGTTGGGGGCGGGGATGAGGAGAGGATGGAGGTCGAGGTTCCCTCTCCTACAGGGGAGAGCGAGGCCTTGGTGAAGGAGGAGGGATACCGAGGCGGGGAGAAGGCGGGAGCTGGGGAGCGGACGGGTTGTGGCGGGAGAGGGTAGTGGGCTGGGAACCCGGAGTCTCGCACCCCGGGGACGGGCCCGTGGAAGCGGGAGCAGGCAGCGGTGGGGGCGGGGAGCGGAGGGGTCTGGGCCCAGGAGGGAAGGGGGAGGGGCAGGACGGAGCACGGCCCACACCGGACCGCAGGGAAGGCAGCCCCCCCCAGCCATCTCCGCACTCCCGACCCTGCTCTCTCCTGTTCCTGGCTCGCGAGCCCCCCTTTTCCGCAAGGGGGCCTCCATCCTGCTGGCGTCTGAGGTGTAGGCGCCGCGCAGCTCCCCAATGTCGCCCCAGGAGTCCCCCACTTTCGCACCGCCCTGTGTGGAGGTTTGCACCGTCCTGCCTTCGGGGCGGCGGTGTGGTGACCAAGAGAGACCCCTGGTTGAGGGGCGCCCAGAAGACGACACGGGGTCCTTGCCTCGCGGAGCCCCACCCTAGTCTCGGTCTCCCGCATCCCCCTGCCTAGTCCTCTCCCGGCGCCAGCGATGAGAGTTTCAAGGCTCCCCGGCCCAACCTTCCCGCCTCGCTGTAGGGGAGCTCCAGACGCCCGAAAATGGCTTTAAATTAGGAAAAGAGCCGAGCCGCCGGCGTCCTTTGGTCCATGAAAGCTGGAGCGGAGGCCACTGGCGCCCCAACCCCGTTTGCATTTGAAGCCCAGACTCAGGTCGGCGGCGCCTGGAGCCTTTCATCCGGGCTGGGCCTGCAGGGCTAATGAGGCGCCTGGCGGCGGGGAAGAGGGGCCCCAGGTGCCGCCAGACCTGGATCAAAGTCACAGCCTCAGAAAGGACCTCCCTGGCCACTGGGCAGCACCCCTGTCCTCTGCAGTCCCTCCGGACCTCAGTCCTTACTGTCCCCTGCTGTTGTGTTACCCAAACCCAAGCTCTGGGATACAGAGGCCTGGGTTTGCATTCTGTGTGAGTTTAGGAATGTTACTCAACCTCTCTGAGCCTCAGTTTTCTCATTTGTAAAGTCAAGATACAGCCAGCTGGGTGTGGCGGTGCACATCTGTTACCCCAGTACTGAGGAGGCTGAGGCAGGATAATAACCCAGGGTTTGAAGCCAGTCTGTCTCAAAAAAAAGAGAAAATGAGGATAGTGGTAAAACAGACCTCATATAGCTACTGGGAAGAGGAAGTAATTCAGGGAACAGGGAGTCCAGGGTACTAACACAATTCCTATTATTTTGGAAGTACAAGCCTTGCTCAACTGCAGTTCAGCCTTCCCTGTCAAGGCCTAGCACCACTGGGTGTGTTCATTTCATTCCCTGACATAGCCTTGGTGTGCACAGAGTCTAGCACATAGTACATGCTCAGTCAATGTTTGTCCTGTGAGTAAATGAAATACAACAAAACCTGTCTCTGCCTCAGTCTCCTGGTCTATTAAAAGGGATGCTATAGCAGATGTGCGTCTGTCACTGTGACAAAACACTTAAGGAGAACAGCGAGGAGGAGCAAAGTTTAGTTTGGGCTCACGGTTGCAGAGGTTTCAGTCCATGGTTTTCAGCTCCTTTGCTTTTAGGCTGTGGAGAGGCAGAGGTGTCACGGTGGAAGGGGGAGGTGGAAGAAGGGTGCTCACCTCACAGTGGTCAGGAGCAGAGACAAGAGCTGGGACAAGGTGTGATTCCCCAAGCCCTGCCCCCCCTAAAAATCCACACCCTCTAACCAGGCTCCAACCCTTGAATCTCCATTGCCTCCCAACAAAGCCATCAAATTAGGAGCTCATCACTGGTGCACAGAGAGCCCTTGAGCCAGTCACCCCGAGCCCCGCCCTGAGCTCTGCTGTTTGGGGACCAAGCCCTCTACACAGGAGCCTGGGGACGCCTCCTGGGACCCTCACAGTGTGCCTCATGGATCTGAGGGCGCCAAGGAACAAAGGTGACTAGGAGTCAGATTAGAAATAATTTGCATTGAACCTGGACTCAGGAGGCTGAGGGCCTCTGCCTGTGTCTGAGTCTCTCTCCTTCCTCTCCCTTCTACTCTCCCTTCCCCTTCTTCTCTTGCTGTACTGTGGATGGATTCAGGGTCTTCTCACTGTTCAGAAAGAAAGAGACAGACAGACAGAGACAGAAAGAGACAGACAGACAGAGACAGAAAGAGACAGAAAGAGAGAGAGAGAGAAGGAAGGGAGGGAGGGAGGAAGGAAGGAAAGAAAGAAAGAAAGAAAGAAAGAAAGAAAGGAAAGGAAGGAAAGAAAGGAAAGGAAGGAAAGAAAGAAAGAAAGAAAGAAAGAAAGAAAGGAAAGGAAGGAAAGAAAGGAAAGGAAAGAAAGAAAGAAAGACAGACAGACAGACAGACAGACAGAAAGAAAGAAAGAAAGAAAGAGGAAAGGAAGGAAAGAAAGGAAAGGAAAGAAAGAAAGACAGACAGACAGACAGACAGACAGAAAGAAAGAGGAAAGGAAGGAAAGAAAGGAAAGGAAAGAAAGAAAGACAGACAGACAGACAGACAGACAGAAAGAAAGAAAGAAAGAAAGAAAATTTACACTGAGCCTGTGGGCCAAATTATTCCCTGAAGCACACCCTGGAACCTGATCTCATCTCCCTGTGACACAGCTGTGAGGAGGCGCCTACTGGGAGGCATCTGGGTCCTGAGGGCCTCGGCTCAGGAGTGGACTGACTTTGCTCTACACCAAGTTAGGGTGAGGCAAGGAGGCCACACCCCATGTGGGCCCCTGATCTTGAGCTTCTCAGCCTTCGGAGCCTTTTGACTTTTTTATTTTGAGACAGGGTCTCACTAAACTGCCTAGGCTGGTCTGAAACTCACGACCCTTCTGCCTCAGTCTCTGCTGTAGCTGGGATTACAGGTGCGCACCGCCATGCCCAAATCGCACAGCAAGATCCTGTCTCAACAGCCCCACCCCCCAATGAATAAAATAAAAAGTTCGGGACAGCAGAACCGTAACTGAGGCTTGTTTTGGTTTTGGTTTGGTTTTGCTTTTGGTACTAGAGATTGAACTGAAGGGCACTTTATTACTGTGCAACAGCCCCGGGCTTTGTAATTTTTTACTTTGAGACAGGGTCTTGCTGAATTGCCCAGGTTGGCCTTGAACTTGTGATGCTCCTTCCTCAGACTCCAAAGTCCCTAGGATTACAGGAATGCACCACGGTGCCCAGCTTGTTTTCGTTTTTAATGTTGATAATATAGATTGAAGTCCAGCACTACAACACAAAAATTCAGACTTCCCAGCCCTCAGCACTGTGAGAGTGGAAGGACCTTACTGGGACCCTGGCAGACCCATGAAGAAGCCACAGAAAGGTGACTATGTAGGGTGGGTTGTGTGATGTCCCTCCCTTCAAGAAAATCAGAAGTCTTGACCCCTGAGCTGCAGTGAGACTTTTTTGGGAACAGCTCTTCCTCTGCCCTGAGCTAAGCCCGGGTCTTGGTAGATGAGGGGCAAGACCTTCACCTCATAGGCCAGGTGCCCTCATAAGAGACACAGAGCCAGGCATGGTGGCACAATAGTGTTATCTTGCCTACTCAGGAGGCTAAGGCAAGAGGGTCACAAGTTCAAAACCAGTCTGGGCAACTTAGCAGAAACCCTATCTCAAGATAAAAAAAAAACAGAAAAAAAAAAAAAAGAGGTTGGGGGCGGAGCTCAGCGAGAAGACCCTGGATCCAGCCACAGCACAAAAGAAAAAGGGGCAGGGAAGCAGAAGGAGAGGGGAAGAAGTGCTACTCAGGTACAGGCAGGAGCCCTGTAACACCGGCCTAGGTGCAGCAAGGCCTGGGGGCCACCACGGGAAGTGAGAGGTGGCCGTGGGATCAGCCCTACAGGTCTCAGCCGGAGTGGCCATGACAGCACCTTGATTCCAGGCTTCGAGGCTCCGGGCTGGGGGAATCCATCTCTGCTGCTTTAAATCACCCAGTTTCTGCTGCTCTGTCTCAGCGGCCCAGGGAACTCAGAAAGACAGCAAGAGCCCCCGAGGCTCCCAGGACTACATGGCTCTGGGTGAGCCCTCTGTCTGCTCCCTTTGGCATGGGCTATACGGGGCATTGAGCCCGGGGCCTTCTTTCATTTTTTTTTTTGTTTGTTTGTTGTTTGTTTTTTAATTTTGAGACAGAATCTTGCTAAATTTGAGATCCTCCTGCCTCAGCCTCCCAGAATGCTGCGATTACAGGTATGCGTGTACCACCACACCTGGCTAAAAACTACCTTCCAGACAGAGGCAAGACAGCCTGTATAAACTTGCTTATCCCATTAGGTCAGAAGCGAGAGACTTCAAATACCAGAAACCTGAGCTAAATTTCAGCAGAGACACCAGTGATTAATTTGAAATAGCCCAGGTTCAAATCCCAGCCCTAGTCAGGTGCAGTGCCACATGCTTGTCTTCCCAGCTACTTGGAAGCCAGAGGCAGGAGGACTGAGAGTTAGAAGCCAGGCTGGGCTAGAGTGAAACCCTGTCATATATTTGCTAGAAAGCAAACTCATGACCTCACACTTGCCAGGCAGGTGCTGTGCCTCTGAGCTGTATTCCTGGCCCTGAAACCCTGTTTCAAAAGAAATTTTTTTTGCCGTTAGATAGGAGGAATAGTTGAAGAGATCTATTTACAGCATGGTGACATATGGAACAGCAATGTATTGTGTATTTGAAAGTCACCAAGGGATTTTAAATGCTCTCCCCTCAAAAACTGTAAGTATGGGATATGCAGATGTTCTGCAGCATCTGCTGGGCTTAGATCCCGATAAACCCACCGTAAGGTGAATATACTGCAAGTCAGTATTCGTGGAATCTTAATGAGATGCCTTTCACATAGCTAACCTGCTAAACATCCTGATTCTCTCACCGTGCTTTTCAGGAGTCTGGCGGTTCACCCATGGTTTTGTGGCTGACTAAGAGGTGAGCACCTGGCTTCGTGGCATTGTGACATGAGATCAGACTGCACATCATTAGCCTAGGAAGGATGCAAAATTCAAAATATAGCTGGGCATAGTGGGGCACACCTATAATCCCAACACTATTCAGTGGCTGAGGCAGGAGGATCGTAAGTTGGAGACCAGCCTCAGTAGACCCTGTCTCAAAATATATAGAAAAGGGCTAGAGATTAGCCCAGTGCAAAGGGTCAGCTTCTGAGTGCAGGAGTTGTTGGCAGCCAGCTCCTTGCTGGCTGTTGGTCAGAGGCCCCCCTGTCCTGGCCATGCTTGCTGTCCAGTAGCTCACAGCATGACAGCTGTTTTCCCTCAGAGCCAGCAAGAGAGATGGGAAGACAGAGAGGAAGTTCCCAAGATGGGAGCGGCCATCTTTTCAATTCCAGAAGGTACCTGGCATGCTGGGCCACTTTCTAAGGCCAGAAGCAGTCCCGTTCAAGGGGAGGGCACTGCACTTTTGGGATCCACTTGCAGAAAGCCCAAAGGTGTTCCTTGTTTGTTCCTAGCTTTTAGGAGCTTCCCACAGTCCTTTGTATTCTTCAGCCTGTACTGGTGTCACTCTGGTGAGGGTGACAGGAAGTGGCAGGGTGGCAGGGAGCAGAGGGGACTGGCAGCCCACAAGGGGCCACTGGATTTGACAGGATGGAGCCTGCCCGGTAGCTGGTGCGTAGAGAGCAGGTATAGGTGGTCCCAGGAACAGCTCTTGGGACTTTGGCTGAGTAGGGAATGTATTAGTTCCCCGCAGGTGCTGTGACAAACAACCATGGATGGTGTGGCATAAAGTCCACACCATGCAAACAAAATGAAAATGGGTTCTCTCACCGTCCTGGAAGCCAGGAGTCCAAATCGTCTCACTGGGACTGATCTGAGATGCTCTGGGGCTGGCAGAGGGAGGAGTCCTTCCTGGCCTCCTGCAGCTTCGGGGGCCTCCTGCTGTTCCTTGGTGTGTGGCCATATCACCCCAATTTCTGCCTCGGTCTTTATGTGGACTCTTACGTATTTTTTTTTTTTTTGAAACAAGGTCTTGCTTGTAGTCCATGTTGGTCTTGAATTCATGGTGGCCTGCCTGCTTCAGCCCCCTGAGTGGTGGTGTTACAGGTGTGTGCACCATGGCCCTCAGCTCTCATGTGTACTTTTCCCGCCGCTCTGGGTCTGTCTCCTTCTCTTCATCTTCCTCCTTCTCCCCTCCCCTTCTTTACCTTCTCTCTTTCTCTCGCCCTCTCTCTTCCTTTCCCTCCCTTCATCCCTCTCTCCCTCCCGCTCTCTCTCTGTCTCTCTCTCTCTGTACTGGGATTGAACCTAAGGCTTTTGTATTGAGCTCTACCCTCAAATCTTTTGGTCTTTTTTGAGACAGGATCTTGCTAAATCACTAGGTTGCCCAACTGGGTTTGAATTTGCAACCCTCCTGCCTCAGCCTCCCAACTATCTGAGACTATAGTAGCTGAGACTATAAGTGTGTACCACCAGGCCCAGTCCCCTTCTTCATCTCTTGTAGGACACCTGTTGCAGGATCTAGCACACACCTCAGTCCAGGATGATCTCATCTGAAGATTCTTAACTTCAAAGTTATCCCCAAAGATCTTGTTTTTTGTTTTTCAGGAGAAAAAAGGTCAATTAACTGGTTCTGGAGATGAGGACATAGACATATTGGGGAGGGCGCTGTTTAACCCACATAGTTAGGAAGGATACAGTGCAAGGGGTGGGGCAGGGAGCAGCTTGGCAAACTAAATCCTATGCTCTGATATTTTGTGTTCCTCCAAATTCCTGTACTGAAATCCTAACCCCAACGTATTGGTATCAGAAAGTGAGGTCTTAACCTGGTATGGTGGTGCACACCTGTAATACCAGCACTGAAGAGGCACAGGCAGAAGGACAGTTTAGAGTTAAAAACTTGCCTGGGCTACATGGTGAGTTTAAGGCCAGGTGAGCTACACAGCAAGACCCTGTTTCAAAAAACAAAACACAAAAGAAACTAAAAAGGAAAGTAGAGGCTGGGCATGATGTCCCACTCCTGTAATCCCAGCACTCGGGAGGCTGAGGCAGGAGGATCGTTGTGAGGTGGAGACCAGTGTGGACTACAAAGTGAGCCCAAGGGCAGCCTGAACTGCATAGTGAGACCCTGTCTCAAAAAGACCCAAACAAACAAACAAACAAACAAAAAAAAACAAGCAAACCCTCCCCACACACCCTGCAAAACAAAAAAGTAAAGGCTGGGCATGGTGGATCCCAGCATTGGGGAGGCTGAAGCAGGAGGATCACTGCAAACTCAAGGCCAGCCTGGGTTGCAAAGTGAGTTCAAGACCAGCCTGAACTGCATAGTGAGACCCTGTCTCAAAAAGACCAAAATAAAAGGAAAGTGGGGTGTTGCTGAGCATGATGGCCCACACTTGTCATTCCAGCCCTTTGGGAGGTTGAGGCAGGAGAAGAGGATCACAGTTTGAGCTCAGCCTTGGAGTTTAGCGACTTAGTGAGGATCTGTCTCAAAAGAAAAACTAAAAAGGGCTGGGATCATGCCTCAATGGGAAGGCCCTGGGTTTAATCCCCTCACCAAAATGGAAGCAGGGTCTTTGGGAGGTGAAGAGGGTTAGAGAGGCCCCTGCGTGTAGGGTGCAAGTGAAAGACTCCCTTGTGTCTCTGAGGCACAGGCTGGCCCCTCCTTATGGAGCCCCCTCCTCCAGCTGACGGCTGTGCTCTAGGAGCCCTGGCCGCAGCAGTGACACTGCGTACAGCTGGAAGCGGCCTCCAGAGCAGTGGCGCCGCTCCAGGACAGTGAGGACCACTGCAGGCACTGAGACCGTGGGGTGCACATGCCCAGGACAACCACCGTCCCACCCTGCACTGCAGACCACACAACTGGGCCCAAACCCAGGCCTCCCAGAGACTGGGCAAGCGCTCACTTCTGACCCTGTCCAGAATACAAGAACTGCCAGACGCAGGCAAGACTCCTGGGCCTCTGGCCATGCTTGCTGTGCCTGGGCCCTGGCAGTTACCCGCTGGCCTCCCTCCACAGCTCCCTCTGCCTGTCCCCCCCACCCCCTCGTCTGCGTCAAGGTCAACCTGTAGGCCTCTGCCACAGGGGACCTTGGTTCCACTAAGGTCCCATTCTCCATGCACACCACACCCACACTCTCCTCAGAGTGGCTTCCACAACTGCAAGCACACAGCTTTGCAGAGTTCTGTGTATTTATGTATTTGTGGTACTGGAGATCGACCCTGGGGCCTTTATCCTGAGGTACATCTCTGGCCCTTTTTAAATTTTTGTTGTTGTTTTGGTACAGGGAATCAAACTCACAATCTTGTGCTTGCCAGGCAGGCACCAAGCCCCTGAGCTATACCCCCAGCTATTTTTGTTTTGTTTCGTTTTGAGACAGGGCCTTGCTGAGTTGCGAAGTTGCCCAGGGTAGGCTTGAACTTGCAATCCTCCTGCCTCTGCCTCCCAGTGTGCTGGGGTGACAGGTATGCACCATCATGCCTGGCTCAAATTTTTATTTCAGTGTTACTCCGTTGCTTCTAGAATATCAGTGTGAACAGGGCCAGAATTCGGAGACTTATTCACAACCATACCCCGTGTGCTTAGCCCAGGCACAGCACACAGTAGATGCTCAATAAATGTGTGCAGGAAGTTTCCAAACAAATTCCTTCCTTCAGGTGCCAGGCACGTGCTGGTATTCTGACAGGACAGGTCCCTCAGTTTCTCCGTGGGCTTCCCAGCCCTGTGAACACACACGACCTCTCTGTCATACATACAGAATGAGCCCCCCTTCCACCCCAATTTCTCGGTGGAATATTTTTCCCCTCCCTGGGGCAGAAAATGAACCATTATTAAAACAACCCAGCGACGGGCCAGGAAAACCCATTTGCAGCGATTTATATCGTGTCGCCGTGGCTGCTGGAGGAAATGGGAGGAGAGGCGCGGGCAGAAAGCACCGGGTGAAAAATCTCATTCCATCACAGGGAGAACAGATGGGATTTTTCTCTCCCCTTTCTCCGTCTCCTTGGGCTTAGAGTCAGGAATCGATGTCAGCTGCAGATTTGCTCAGGGCGGTGCGATTTGGAGAATGTGGCCCAGCCAGGGAGCGGGGGCCAGGGATCCTGGGTGGCTGGAGCACCACGCAGGACCCCCGTCCTTCTGCTCTGTCCCTGGGCCTGTAGGAGCTGCCCATCAGCTCCCCACCCCCAGCCTAGGTTGCCATACTTTTTGCTTTCTCGTCCCCCTCCGTGCTGGCTGTGGAACCAGGGCCTCGTGCACGCCAGGCAGGCGCTGTGTCATGGAGCCTGCCCCAGACCCCAGATTTTCCCGTTTTCTCACCCCTGCCTTCCCTCTCTACCCTCTGCCTCGGCTGCGGTCCTGTTCCTAGGAGACAGGATCACGTCTCTCCTGCTCCCAGCTGCATCATCGTGAGTACACAGGCTCCACAGCCGTCGCCCTCTCTCAGCAGACAGCCACCGCCCCTTGTCCCTGTGCCCGGCCTGCCACGTGTCAGACCGTGGAGTTATTCTTTCTGCCTCCACTTCCCCATGAGCTGTGGGTTCTATCAGTTTCTTTCATTGATGGCTCATGGTCCTTCCACTCCCAACCCCCCAAGGAAGCCGGAGCCACAGCCAGATCCGTGGGTTTGGGAGAGGGCGGTGAGTGGGGGTGGGGGATGAACAGGACTGAGTCATTCAGCTATTTAAAAGCCATCAGTGGCTTCTCTCCTTCAAAACTGAGCGAGGCTCCACCGACCCTGCCCAGTCTAGACCCAAGTCACCTGTTCAGGTCCAGCCCCCAACGTCCTGCCCCTGCTCCAGGCATCCTTGCGTCAGACCCCGCCCCAAATGGTACCCATCGTACCCGTGGTGCTTTTTGTGCCTGCCTCTCCGAGCATCCTCTTTCCCTCAGCCCCTGGGCATCCAAGGCTGGAGCCTAGGGGTTCAACACCCAGAACATGGATGGGATTTGTTTGGTCCATGCAGGGGATTTAAGACATTGTAATGAATTTCCAGCTTTTAAATACCAAGGTTTTTTTTTTTTTTTTTGGCATTAAAAATATGGATTCTTGGCTTTTAATCAAAAGATGCACAGCACCCAGGGGGTGGAGAGAGGATGATTCCTGGGTCGAGGGGTGCAGCCGGAAAAGAAGGACATTTAATGCGCCATGGCACAGCAGGGTCCCTGTGGTTGACAACAATTAATTGTACATTTCACATCAGCCGGCAGAGAGGATTTCAAAAATGTTCCCCAGGTACAAAAAAAGGATCTGTGTGAGATGGGGCAGATAGGCCAATGACCCCAATATCCTCTTACACATATGCAGGTACTGAAATCTCACACTGCCCCCAGATACAGGTATAATTGTGTCCATTTAAAGAATTTTAAAATATGTTTTTAAAAAGACAAGATGCACTTTCGGCAAAGCAAGGTTAAGTTCCCAGCAGGGGCTGGCGCCCACTGAGAGCTGCCCTCCCCTGCAGCAGGGACAGCTCCAGTTTGCAGGGGGACTCTGGACCCAGCCTGCTTGGGTGGGACTCAGTCGACCTGCTGTTTTGTTTTGTTTTGATTTGATTTTTGAGACCAGGGGTCTCCCTGTGTGTTTCAGGCTGACCTTGGGCTCACTGTGTAGCATAGGCTGCCCTCAGAATCACAGCAATCCTCTTGCCTCAGCCTCCTGAACGCTGGGATTCTAGGTGTGCGCCACCCCAGCCTTCCTTTCCCAGCTTCTGGTAGATCCTTGGCTTGTGGCCACCTGGGCCAAACTCCACCCTGGCTCTTTCTGTCTGAGTCCTTTTCTTATGATGACACTTGGCATTGGATTCAGGGCCTTCGCTGCTCTGCAATGATCTCATCATGAAATCCTTAACTTAATTCCATCTGCAAAAACCCTTTGTCAAAAAAAAACCAAAACCCTTAGTCCAAGTCAGGCCACTGCTCTGACTGGAGGTAGGGTCCCTGGGAATTTTCCATGGGGGGGTGATCAGGCCTTGGAGGAATTTCAGCCCACAGAGGAATCGATGCCCTTAGACGAGGGCTGGAGAGGAGTGTAGTGCACCTGTGATGCCACCTACTCAGGAGGCTGAGACAGGAGAATCACCATGAGTTCAAGGCCAGCTTGGGCAATTTATGGAGCCTCAATCTCAAAAGGAAGAAGAAAAGGATTTGAAGGACAACTCTTTTTTTGTCCTTCTGTCTCTGCCGTGAGGGGCCATGGCATCTGTCACCTCTGGGGCAGGAGCAAGGCACTGTCTTAGAAGCTGAATCAGACCTCAGTCAGCAGAGTCTGCTACACCCGAATCTCATCCAGGCTTCAAGAATCTGAGCAATATTTTAAAATTTATTTTATTTTGTACTTATTTTCCTCAGTACAGGGGATGAAACTCAGGACTTTTGTGGTGAGCTACATCCCCAACCTTTTAAAAAAGTTTTAATTTTGAGATACGGTCTCTGTAAGTTGTCCATCTGGGCTTGAACTTGAGCTCCTCCTGCCTCAGCCTCCCATGTAGTTGGGGATTGTAGGCCATTTCCATTCTTTACAAAGTACCACCCCCCGGAGATATTTTGCCACAGCAGCAGGAACTGATGAAGACAGACACATCCAGAGGTGGCAGGGTGTGCAGACGTCTCTGGTTTTGGATACGTCCACCACTCTGCCCCCTCCATGCCCCCCGCTTCCTTCCTTTCTCTCTGCGGTCGGTGTTTGAAGTCACGGGACTCGGGAGGCGAGCAGCTGCTGGGCCAGGCCAGCTCCCGTCATTCTCCTTCGCTGCCCGACAGCAGCAGCGCTGCCTGGCCTCCGGCCTGCGGCTGATTCCTTCCCGGGCTGACAGGCCGGGTTAAAAGGGGGCGCTCCCCCGAGCCAGACATACTTCTGTACTTCAATCCTGCTGTAGAGCAGTCAGCCCCAGCTCCTTCTGCTGTCTCCTGCAGGCTGGTTGCCCCTCCTCTCCTCTTACCCCGCTCCCCAGTGGGGTGGCAGCCCAAGGCCAAGCAGGGCCAACCAGGGCTTTTATCTGGCCTGTGTGGATTAACTGTTTTCTTTACATTTCTTCTTGAGGTAAAATTCACATAAGATTAACCATTTAAAAATACAATTCAGGCTGGGCATGGTAGCACATACCTATTATGCCGGGTATAATATAATACTTGGGAGGCTGAGTCAGGAGGATGCCAGGAGTTCAAGGCTAGCCTGACCTACATATTGAGACCCTGTCTAAAAACAACAAAATACAATTCAGGAGGTGAGGGTGTGGCTCCGTGGTAGAGTTTAACACATACAAAGCCCTGGGTTCCATCCCCAGCACCAAAAATAAAATAATGTACAACTCACAGGGCTTTTTATATTCAGAGTTGTGTACCAGGTGTAATGGTACATGGCACACACCTATAAGCACAACCACTTAGGAGGCTGAGGCAGAAGGATTGCAAGTTTGAGACCAGCCTGGGTAATTCAGCAAGACCCTGTTTCAAAATAATAAATATAAGCCAGGCACAGTTGTGCACACCTGTCATCCCGGCACTCTGGGAGGCTGAGGCAGCAGGGTGGAAAGTTCAACCCCAGCAGTCTCCAGCCCTTGGAGCCCTCTCCTGCCCTCCCCTGTCCTCTCCCCAGTCCTGTCTTCCACCCCATGCTTGCCTGGGCCGGGTGGGGCTACACACGTGTCGCTCACTCCCACTTCCCTACCACCTGGCCCGCTCCACCATGAACCCCAGCCATGGGGACACTGGAGTGGGAAGGGGACGGGGAGGCGCACCCCACCCAGAGAAGCCACCCCTGGGACCTCAGTCGCTGCCTGCTCACCTGTCCGCCCGCCCCACGCATCCGTCAATGTCCCCACACCTTCTCCACCGCCCCCCAAGCCCAACCTAGGCTCTCACCTGCCCATAATTCCCAGCCTCCCCTCGCGTGTCCCCACTCCGCACACGCTCTGCTAGTGCCTTCACCCGCGGGGCCCCCTTACCCTACTCTCCGCAGCCCCGCGCTTCCCCTCTCCACCCTAGTAGGGCGACGCCCCCGCCCCCGCCCCCGCCCCCGCCCCTGCACCTGGAAAGGGCGTAGCCTCCTCACCTGGCGCAGCGCAGCGGGGCAGCGGCCTCTAGCGGCCGGGGTGGGAAGCACAGGCCACTGCACCTGGAGGGTGGACCCGGGCGCCTAGCTCCTGGGCCCTGTCCTCCCCTGAGTCCCTTACTGTACGCCTGGAACGGTTTCGGGCTCTGTGCATGCAGCGGAGAACCACAAGCAAGCTCCTCTGGTCCCCAGGAAATGGTATTCTACGGGAGGAAGGAAGACGAGTAGATACGCACAGGGATGATTTTGGGGTATTGTGTTAGCTTTGTGTCCCTGTAACACCTGAGGTAATCACAAAGAGAAATGCCCAGGTGAGGTGCTGATCGCCTGTCATCGTAGCGCTTGGAGGCAGAAGGATCGCGGTGAGTTCGATACTAGCTTGTGCTACACAGTTCAAGGGCAGCACGACCACACCCGGCTCCAAGACATTTTTTTATTTTTATTTTTGGTACGGGGAATAGAACTCAGGACCTTGTGCTTGCCAAGCAGGAAGACAGTTTTTTTAAGTTTATTTTTTGTTTGCTGGAGGAATATTTTTTTTGAGATAGTGTTTCACTATGCAGTTCAGGCTGGCCTTGAACTCACAGAAATCCTCTTGCCTCAGCCTTCTGAGTACTGGAATTACAGGCGTGTGCCACCACATCATACCTGTCTGGATCCAAGACATTTTAATTAGTCCCTAGAAGAAAACCAATCATCATATGCAGTCACCCTCGCCATTCTTCCTTCTGGCCCCTCCAAAGCCCCATCTAATTCCTGTGTATGGGTTCACTTGCTTTGGACATTGGTGTGAATGGAATCAGAGACAATGGCACCATGTGGCCTTTTGGGTCTCGTTTACTTGCCGAGCTCACCCACAGTGTAGCATGTGTCAATCAGGACTTTTTTTCTTCATACGTGCTCACCACCAAGCTTCTACAACCCCACTTCTTTCCCTTCGTGGCTCAATATCCCCAGGCAGGCATGGTAGCACACGCTTTCCTACCACCTGGCCCATTCCACCATGAACCCTAGCCATGGGGACACTGGAGGGGGAAGGGGACAGGGAACAGGGAACAGGGAACAGGGAACCTGTAATCCCAGGTTGAGATGCTTGAGCCAGTAGGATGCCATGAGTTCAAAACCAGCCTGGGCTACATAGTGAGCTCAAGGCCAGCCTGACCTACATAGTGAGACCCTGTCTCAAAAAAACCCCAAGAGGTGGGTGCTATTCCCTATGTACCCACTGATGGGCATATCGGTTGCTTGCCCCCTTGTTGACTGTGAACAGAGTCATGTGAAAAGCCATGTACAAATATCGGTGAGTGCCCACCTCCAAGTCTTACGATTTATACCTAGGAGTGGAACTGCTTAATCACATGGTAATTCTCAATAACACTTTTCTTTTTCTGCTTCTTTTTTTCCCAGTTGTTTGAGACATGGTCTTGCTGCACAGTTCAGACTGGCCTTGAACTCACTATGTAGCGCTAGCTGGCCTGAAACTTGTGGTGATCCTCCTGCTTCAGCCTCCCAAGTGCTGAGTTGACAGGTATACACCACCACGCTCAGCCCCTATAATCTTTTAAGCATGTATAAAGGAGCCAGGCATGGTGGCACACAAATGTCACAAATTGGAGGATCATAAACTGGTTTTTGTGTTTGTTTTTTAGAGACTTAATGAGACCTTGTTAAAAATAATAATAAACAAAAAAGGACTGGGGACAGAGCTCAATGCAAAGTCCCTGGGTTCAATTCCCTGTATCATTAAAAAACAAACAAACAAACAAAGTCCTGGTTCTAATTTCCCAAGGCTCCCTCTCTGGCCCTATGTGGAGATGCATGCCTGTAATTCCAGCACTTGGGAGGCTGAGGCAGGAGGATCACCCCAAGTTCGAAGCCAGTCTGGACTACATAATCAAGTTCAGGGCCAGTCTGGACTGCATAGTGAGACCCTATCTCAAAAAAGAAAAGTACCAAGGGGCCCTCTCTGCATCGCCTCTGCCCACCCATGCGCTCAGACTGTAAACTCTGACTCACCTGTTCCCATACACTTCATTACCAAGGCATCTGTTTCACCTTCCCAGAATCCCCTTCCCCACTGCATCTCCCACCTGAACCCATGCAGCCCCTGCCCCGGGTCCCTGGCTTCTGCTCCAGGCCTCTGCCTGTAAGTACCTGAGGCAGGTCCTCCCTGCTCTGCTCAAGAACCTTCCAAGGCTCCCACTTCACAGCCCACTAAGCCAGCGTGCTCTGCCCACCCTCTCCGCACCCCCACCTCCGCCCAGTGTTCCCTTCCAGCATTCCCTCCACCTGCACGGTCCTCATGGCTCCACTGCCTAGTGACCTTTGCAAGGATGTCCCCAGCACTTAGTACAGTGCCCAGTAGGTGCTCAGTAATGCTTGTTGAATGACGGAACACTCCCCCACAGACACTCACAAAGGTAGCAGTTGGAATTAACCCCTACTCCCACTTTATCCTCCCAGCTCAATTCTAGTTCTTTGTCTTTTTTTTTTTGGTACTGGGGGTGGAACTCAAGGACACTCTACCAGGCACAGTGGCTACATAAGAAGCTGAGTCAGGAGGATAAAAATTTTGAGCCCACCTGAACAATTTTGCTGGACTTTGTCTCAAAATAAAAAACAAAAAGGGCTGAGGGTGTCACTCAGTGGTGGAGCTTTTTCCCAGTGTGTGTGTGGCCCAGGCTCCATCCCCAGCACCACAAAAACGATCACCCCACTCAGGAACCCCAAGGCCTAGGCAGATTCATCTCCCTCTACCCTCTCTCATCCAGTTCTAGGGCTGAACCACACCTGGGTTCTGTTTATCCTGCCCACTAGAGAGGGGACCCTTGATTTTTTTTGTTTTATTTTTAAAGACAGGGTCTTGTTATGAAGACCCTGTCTTTGCCTTGAACTCATGGTGATCTTCCTGCTTCAGCCTCCTAGGTGCTGGGATTACAGGCATGGGCCACCACACCCAGCTCTAAGGGTGTCCTTGGGAAGGCTCTGGGCTCACCTGCCTGTTCTAGGTCACCCTCGAGGGCAATCAAGACCTTGGTACCTGGCGGCGATGACAGTGTTCTGCGAAAGAAGGGCCATCAACTGGAGGACTCGTGGCCCCCAACCCTGACCTCCGATGTGTGGCTGTCGTGCACGGGCCCTCAGGAGCCTGGCAGGGCTACACCAAACAACCAGAGCCCCAAGACAGGGCAGAGCAGTGGCCCCCAGGTGCCCCAGTACTAGCTGCTCAGAATGTGGGGCTCCCAAAACGAAGGGAAGACCACGGGGTGCCGCAGGCATGGGATGTCTTGAAAACAGGAATCCTCTGGCATGGGGTCCACAGAAGGTGGGGTGTCCACGCACAGCTTTTACCAAATGGGGGCACCAAAGATGCGGGACCCTCTGGGAACAGGCCCTCTAAGTACCAGATGCACAGAACATGGGGTGGCTGAGTTGCAGGACCTGCGGGGCGCTCAGCATGGGACTCTCCAAGTGTGACGTTTCACGCTGGAAGCGAGGGGAGCATTGGGACTGGGAGTCCCGGGATAGCGGACCATGCGACAGCGGCAGACCGGGGCGAGTCTGAGCGAGCTCGCGAACGCCGCGGTGCCGAGCCGGTCCAGGCGCAGCCTCCACTGCGACTGCGGAGCCCTAGGGTCCTGGGACCCGCGACTCTTCGTGCCCTCAGCCGCTGTGCACTCTCTGCCTTGTGAGCCCGCGAATCCAGGGGACGCGGCCCGGGTGGAGCTGGCGAGCCGACCCTGGCCACCACCAGGGGCGCTTCCCGATCACACGTGTGAGGAGACAGAGGAGGGTGTAGAAGGGGGTTTGCGGAGGGGATGTTTGCAAACGGAGCCACGGAGCCCTTAAAGGAGGCCGTGGAGTTCCCCACCGCCCCCTCCAGACCCGCGCTGCAGCCGCTCCGGGCCGTGGGGAGGGGACTTGGAGCCGGAGAACTCAGGTGCCTGGCTTTCCCTGCGCTGCACGCCCTGGCCACCTTGCAGTCCTGGTTTGGTTTGGTTTTGTGGTGCTGGGGATGGAACTCAGGCTCTGGCGAATCCTAGGCAAGTGCTCTGCCGTCGAGTCCCAACCCCCGTCGGATTTACAGAAAGTTGGCTGGGGAGGGCATGTCCTGGTTGCTCCCAAGCACAATGCTCACTGTCTAGCACCTCACTCAACGCCGTTGGTGGGTCTGCCGTCTGATACCTCATAGTGGGAAACAAGCTCGCAGAAGCTGCCGCTCCCAGCACCCAAGAGAGCTGCAGTCAACCACAAACGGAGGGGCATTTTCTTTGCACCCACCAACCTCCATGGGTCTTCAGACCCAGTTGTCTGGACCTAGTCCCTTACATTCAAGGCCACAGTGGGAACAACACACACCTGTCCACTCTGCCTTGAGATGCTAGGGCTAGATTTGGCCCAGGTTCTGGGCTAACTGAATCCCTGTCCAGTCCTAGAAAGAAAGGCTGTTTAGAAGGCAGGAGGGTGGTCACACAGGTCACTCGGCCAGGCTCAAAATCTGGGGTCCAGCCTCCCTCTCAGCTGAGTCTACTCGGAAGTGCTTCGTGGAAGAGTCTTGGAGATCAGGCTCATTGTTCCCACCCAAATCTGACCCAAATTTTAGGGATTTACCACTATACACACACATGCGCGCGCGCATGCGCACCCCCCCCACACGATTGAATCAAGAGCCTTTGCATTGAGCTATAACCTTGGCCCAATCTATTTATTTATTTATTTTTTGAGACAGTCCTGCTGTGTAGTTCAGGCTAGCTTGAAGCCACTATGTACCCTAGGCTGGCCCTGAATTTGAGGCAATCCTCCTGTCTCAGCCCTCTCACGTGCTGGGATCACAAGCATGTGCCACTGTGCCTGGTTAGTCCTTTTTATTTTTATTTTTTTTGAAGGTTCTCATTAAATTGCCCAGGCAGTATTTGAATGTGAAATCCTCCTGCCTCAGCCTCCCAAGTACTGGGATTATAGCCAGGTGCAGTTACATGCTTGTGCCACTGGATCTTGCTTCTACATTTAAATTCTTTCCCTGGGGGCTGGGGATATAGCTCAGTGGAATAAGCGCTTGCCTAGTAAGCGCAGGATCCTGAGTTCGATCCCCAGTACCGCCAAAAAAAATAAAAATTAAAAAAAAAATTCTTTCCCTGTTCCTCATTAATTCTGCAGAGACCCTGGTTAGCTACTGAGAGGCTTTTACCCTACCTCCACCCACAGTAATCCCCTTCCTTTAAAATCCACATCAGGATTTACCTGCCCTACTGCCCCCCCCCCCCCCCCCCCCCCCCCCCCCCCCCCCCCCCCCCCCCCCCCCCCCCCCCCCCCCCGCAGGCTTCCAGTTTGCTCAGATTCAGCCAGACGGAAGTTGGCAGGAGCTGCCTGCTTTAATATTTAGGCCTTATTTGGATGGACTCCCTTCCCTGAGGATCCAAGCCCGGGTTTCACTCCTCCCTGCCCGTCAGGCTTAGAGTAATACCCATCTTTCACAAAATGGAGCCAGAAGCTGCTTCCAGGCCGGGCCTCCCAAGATCCTAGCCGGGTCTTAGCTCTCGGGCCTCTACCCCGACCCTCTCCCCTCCAGGATTGTGCTCCCCCACCTCCGTCGCCCAGCCCCCACCCTGCACTGATTTGTCTATTCTGCTGAAGTGCCTATTTTTGGCGTGGGGCCCGGTTTCAGAGCCCCCACCGTGGTTCTTGGCAGTCACAACTCTGGCTCAGGGGATCCTAGCCAGGTCGCGCCTTACCCGCTCGGGAGAGGGTATGCGAAGCTCCCTCTCAGCCTCAGGCCGGAACCTGCCCCCTGGCAGCTTCCCTGGGCCTCAGATCTCAAGCCTGTTCCTTGCCCTACTTCTTCAAGTTCCACACCAGCTGCAGTGTAGGAGTTAGACTATGAGACTCCATCTCAGGTTTTTATTCTTGCCCACAACCTAAAATTCATCCCCCCACACACATACACCTCAAAGTCAGAAGTTTGAAGATTTGGTACACACTAACCTTCCCCTAACACTGGTCAGCTACCAAAGCCTGCCGGGTTGCCGGGGAGCTTCGGCGGGAATCGCGTCCCGTCCCGCGTACTCCAGTCCTGGCTTTGCGGGCATCCGCGCGTCTCCGCTGGCCTGGTCTCCCGGGCAGCGCCTCGCGCGCGTCCTTACCAAGCGCGACGCCAGGGGCCGGAGCCCGCGCCTCCTGCCTGCGGCGGGATCCCGCGAGCCGATCCCTGCGGCGGCGTATTCCGGCCCTCTTTTTGCCCCTCCCTGTGCACTGTTGCTGACTGGATGCGGGGACCCCCCCCCCCAATGCGCGCGCAAGCCCAGTGTATCCGCTGCGCTAGGCCTGACACATCCCTGTCTCCGGAGGAAGAGACAGACCCGAAATTTGCTTGTCCTGGGTGTATTTGGCCGCGTCTCAGCTCCCTCCTTTCCCAATCCAGACCGGGTGTCTCCCTGCTCCGTTCAATCCAGCCCGGGTTTTGCACCGCCCAGCCCTCCAGCGGGCTGGGCTCCGGTCCTATGCTCTGTGGCTGGAAGATCCGCTCCGGGTCTTCCATGCGCGCATTCCCCTCCCCCACTCCCGTTCCAACTCAGGGATCCCGCACGTCGCCTTCCTCTTTTCCGCTTCTGGGGGCGAGGGGTGGAGGCCGCGGGAAGAGCGGAATTTGTAGTCCAGTCCAGGTTTTCGGCCCCGCCTCCGGGCGTCCGCGCAGGCTGCGGAGGAGGCCGGTCCGGGCCCGCGAGCTCCGGGCCGGGCTTTGCGCGCGCCGCCGCCCCCTCCCGGAGCGGACCGGGCGCGCGGCGAGCAGGCGGCTGTCATTGCTGGTGCCCGTCGCCGGTCGCTCCGCGCGTCCTGCGGTGCCCAGGCCCGGCCGGCGCCCCCGTCCCGCCGCCCGGGGCGACGCCGCCCCCCGCCGCGCCCCCGCCTCCGACCAGCTCCGCGGCGCCCACCCGCCTGTTCTTCGCTCCCGAGCCCCCCGCGGTCACTGCGGGGGACCGCGACCTGTGCCGCGTCTGCCGAGCCCCGGCCGATGGGGCCGCGCGCGCCCCGGAGCGGCGCTGGCGGGCGGCGGGGGCCTGCAGAGGAGCCCCAGGGACCGTGCTGAGCCTCGGCTCCGCTGCCGCCGTCGCGGGGGCTGGGCAGTCGCCTGGGCGCACACGTGCCGCCCCCGTCGGGGCTGCGGGGACACGCGGGACATGCGGGCGGTCGCCTCGGGGGGCTCCGCCTTGCCCCCGCACCCGGGGCTCTGACGCCGCCCCGCCCGCTCCCGCCGATCGTCCCCGGCCCGGTCCCCGGCTACCTCCGCCGCGAGGGGCCGCCTTCGGGGCCGAGCGAGCCGCTGCTCTTTGCATTTTTTTTTTTTTTTTTAATTTTGGTTGGTGGCGGCGTTGCTGGGCCCGATCGAGGAGGGACACGGAGGCTGCCCTCGCCCCGCCGCCCCCCGCACACCCCGTTCCGCGTCCCGGCTCCGGGAGATGTGCCGGGCGGGGGTCCCGGGCCCGCGGAGCCGCAGGAGATACGCGCAGGGCCGACCCCGGAGCGCGCGGGACAGGTGAGTGGTCGGGCCAGAGAGGGCGCGCACCTGGGCCAGGTGTGCGGGGCGGGGGAAGGGAGACGGGGCGCGCGCGCGGGGCCTGCACCTGAGCGCAGGGCGTCGGGGGCGGGCGCACCCCACCCTCTGCTGCGAGGTGCCTGCGTGTGGCTGCTGCGTGTGCCCGCGCGCGCGCCGGCCTTTGTGGGGATCGGCGCGGCGATGCCTGCGTGTCCCCGATGCGTGTGCGCGCGGGTGCTTGGCGCCCTGTTTGTGTAGGTGTCTGGGTGGGAGCAGAGGGGTGCGTGTGCGCGCCGCGCGTGCGCGTGCGGGGCCCCGGCCCCCCGGAGGAGCGGTGTCAGGGGGCTGGCACCCGCGCGAGGCTGCGCTGGAGGCTGTTTTCTCTGGGAAGCAGCGGCGCGGGGATAGGGAGGGTGCTGTCTGGGTGTCGGGGATGGGGCACCTCGTTGGTAGGTTGCAGCCTGGCGGCAGCCTCTGCACACAATACCCGCTCGGCGCGAGGTGCTGTTGGGTCGGATCCGCCAGAATTCGGGCTGGGAGGGTGAGCCTTCCTCCTGCCCCAGGTGTGCGTTTAGTGGGTTCCGCTGTCATCGTGCCCTGTGAGGGTCCTGGGACAGGAGTCCAAGCCCGAAGTGTGTGTGGTGGGCGGTTGTAGTGTGTGCTCAGCCACAGTCAGAAAATGCCCTCTGAAGGCTTCGCCCGGCGCCCCAGCACCCACCCGGAGGGGCACCCTGCCCGCCCACACGCAGCCCCCCAGACGCACACCGTGTCCCACTCCCCAGACTAGGTCAGCGCGCAGCCGTCCCTGCTTGGCATCGCTCTGTGCCTCCTGGTCCCTTCTCCCAGGATCCCTCCTCCTCCGGGCACCCCCAGCCTTGGCACCGCGTGGGCGTCCCGGCCCCTCCCCCCGCGCCCCTGCTCGAGGCAGAGCCCCCTTCCCGGGACCGCGCGGTCCATGCCTACAGCAGACATGTGGCGGCTGGGGGGCGGGGGAGGGGCTCAAGATGGCCGCCAAGATGGCTGGGCCTGGCGTTCTCGCTCTGCCTCCCCCCTCTGCCCACCCTGCTGCTGTGGTGCGGCGAATCACCGCGACAGGGAGTTGCACGGCGTGGGGACAGGTGTGAGGACACCTGAGGGCGATGTCTGTCTGGGCATGGTGACCTCCAGCACTGCTTTTAGAGGGGCCACTGCTCTCTGCTGTTCTCTCCAGCACCCAAGGGCACAGGCAGAGCCGGTAACCTGACCCCAGACCCAGCTCCTCACCCCACCCTGAAGCCTGGCACCTGTTCTCCAGGGCCTGGTGCCCCAGTGGATCCTTGAGGTGTCAGGCTGTTTTGTGGAGGGTCCACATCTCTCACCCGCTTCTCCATCCGTCCCACAGCCAGAGGCCAGGTACACCTTGGGGACCTGGGTCAGGTTCCAGCTTTGTGGTTGGTGCTGTTGGGTGGGGACAGGTGACGTCTCCTTCCTTCCCACACCATTCCCAATAATGGTGAATTTATTACTTAAAAGTAGGATGAAAACAGGGAGAATAAGAGAAGGAATACAACCTTCATTATCATATCGAGAAAATTATCCGTGATTTTCCTAACTAGCAATTTGCCTGCCACGCTGTTCGGAAGTGACTTGCCCATTAATTACAACGATGAAAAATCATCTGCAAAGCGGAAAAAGGAACTAATTCCGTGGCTGGCGGCGATGGCACCATGCACTGAGCCATATACGTGTGTGCGTGCGCGCGCGCACTCACGTGTAAGTGGCGCCTCTCTATCTGCTCCCACCCGCCGCACTGGGCCTGTCCTGTCTCCCTCCACAGGGCCTGGCTCACTCTTGGGGTCTGGTGTACCCCAGAGCACCCCAGGATCACCCTGCCATGCATAGCCCTTGGGTGTGGGCAGGGTAGGGAGCTGGGGACCAGAACACCTGGGCCCCGGAGCCAGCAGGGAGGAGGGGGAAGGCAGGAGACTGGAAGCCAGGCTTCTATTCCCAGCCTGCCCAGGGGACCCCCGCTCCTGGGCAACCCAGGGGGAAAGAGCAGGCACTCGGGGGAGGGCCCGGCTGAGTGTTTGTATTCAGCGGCTGGCCCAGGGTGCTCCACCTTTGAGCTGGCTGCATCTCCCAGCTCAGGGCAGCTCTGTCCTCTGTGCCCCAACAGGAAAGCAAGTGGCTCTTCATCCCTAGCATGCATCAACCAGAACTGTACCCCTAGAAAGGAGCAGAAGAAGTGGGAGCCCCCTGCAGTCCCCCCGACAGCCACAGGGACCGGGAGCTCCGTCTCTTGTCCCGGCCGTATGCTGCCTCAGCCAGACGTGTAGCTGAGGACAGGGGAGGCTCTGGTTTCCATGTGGGCTCTGCTCACTGATCCAGTTTCCAGACGCCAGACACTGCCCCTCCTCCAGCCCCTTGGAGGGCAGCAGGGAGGGCCAGGGTGGGGTTCCCCATGACCCTGGAGGCCCCGAGCTACTGAAGGCACAGTGGGGCCCTGGGGCAGGGTGGGAGCTCTGTAGACTCAGGTATTCTGCTGTGCCAGGAGCTGGTCCCGCCTCTTCCTGTCTGTCTGCACCTGGGTACCTGTCCAGAGCTGGTGGATGACTGGCATTGTGACCCTGTCTGGCACGCATGTGGCCAGGTGTCTACTGGATTCAGAGCTCTAGTTCCCTGTGTGCTGATGCTGGGGGTAGTTTGCAGAGAGGGCTGCAATGTGGCCATACCGGCCAGGTGTACAGCTGTGTGCATACCAGGTGGGGCAGTAGGTGTGCATCCAGGTGCGTTCTGTGCATGCCTCTTCTTGCAGTCTGCAGACCCTTACAGCCACCACAGTGGGGACCCTGTCCACAGTCTGTCCCTGTAGAGCTGAAAGTCTAGCAACAGCTATTTTCCTCCGGGGCTCCTATCCCTGAGGCTGCAGAGAAGCCACTGAGGCCCCAGCTGTGGAGGGGACCCCAGGCTGGGAATGCAGCAGCGTCCATATCCCAGCACTAGTTTAGTCCAGAGGGCTAAGAGTGGCCCCAGGGCCTTTGCACCCACCATTCCTCCCACCTGGGCCCTTCTGCATGACTTCTGCTTGTGCACGCCCTCCAACTATACCTCTGTAGGGACTTCTACCCAGTGTCCTATTTGGAACCAGCTTCCTGCCTGCCTCGCTTCCCTGGAGGTGCCACTGCCACACTCGCAGTCACTTCCTAATGTGTTATGCCTGTTTGTTTACTGTCTGTCTTCCTGACTCCGATCCAACTGCTCTAGGATGTTGTCGAATTTGGCTGTTAGACAATCGCAGGTGCCTAAACTTCTGCCTAGCACACAGACTCGGAGGTCTCACCTGAACGAGTGCGAGGGGGCTCTCCAAATCATTGGCAACAGTGCCCCCTCCGGGGACTCCCCTTCCACCTGGCACCCTGCGAGGAGCACGGACTGCTGACCGGGCCCCTGACCAGGCCAGGTACAGCCCTGTCCTCCAGCACGAGCCTGTGCGGATGTGGAGGGGGCTCCTGGGTGCCCATGGGCGCCGTCTCCTGGGAGGCTGCTGGGGTTCAGTCCCAGTGGGGAAGGGAACTTGGGTCTTCCTGCCCCCTTGTCCCTGGGCATGGCCCCAGCCTGTCTCTTGTGGGATGGGAGCAGGAAGACAGCTTAGAGCTGCCCTGGACCTGGCTGCCTGGACAAGCAAACCCCTCTAGCATCGCCCACCTCCCACACCAAAACCAGGGGAAGATAAAAATTCAGTAAATCAATACGGAGGCTAAAAATAGCTCTGCCCCTCCCTCAGAGGCTAAAAATACCTGGCAGTCACTCACAGACAGGCCAGGAAGCCAGGGGGCTTCTCTGGATACCTGACATTAGGGACAGTGTCTTGTGTGGTACAGGGTGCTCAGTGCATCCCTGCCCCCCAATTGTAACCCCCTGAAACTGCTTCAGACCCCAGGGAACATCCCGGGTGAGGGCAGACTCACTCAGTGGAGTGCAGGTGGGGAAACTTCTGCAGCACTAGATGCTAATTTTTCTGGGCTGTGTGGGCCACTTTGGGGCTGTACTGTTTCTTCTGTTTACAACTCTTTTGTTGAGGGGGGCAGGTGAGAGAGGGTCTCACTATATAGTGCAGGCTGGCGTTGAACTTGCCATGTAGCCCATTTGGCCGCAAACTCCCATCGATCCTCCTGCCTCAGCCTCCTGAGTGCCGGGATTAAAGCCATGCACCATGCCAGGCTTCACAACTCTTTACAAATGTGAAAAGCTAGCTCAGTGTAGTGCTGGTCTTGGGGGTAGACACCTTCATCCTAGCACCCTGGGAGGTGGAAGCAGGAATATCACAAATTCAAGGACAGCCTAGGCAGTTAGCAATTTAGCAAAATTCTATCTCAAAATAAAAATAAAAGCAGGGCTGATAGTGGCTGTGGGGGCGCATGCCTGTAACGCTAGCACTCAGGAGGCTGAGGCAAGAGGATCACCAAAAGTTCGAGGCCAGCCTGGCTACATAGTTCGAGACTAGCCTGAATGACATGATGAGACCCTGTCTTTTAAAAACAAAGGGCTAGGATGTAGCTCAGTGCAAAGGCCTTAGTGCTCAGTGCTTAGCGCTCAGTACTAAAAGAAAGGCAGGAGGGAAATAAGTAAGCCATTTTTCCCTCATTGCTGGACAGAGAGGGACCAGGCTGTAGTATGGAGCTGGTCACTGAGCGCCCTCCAGTGGCCCTGGTGGGGAACTTTGGGGCCCCAAGGATTTCTGTTTTGGGAGCGCCCAGCTGAGAGCATATACACTTAGGAGGGTGAATGTGACCCCTCATCATCATCCCTGCTCGGGCTCTCTCCCCATTGTCCCCGAGCTCCTGGCTCGCCAAACACATGCGTGGCCCTCCCCAGGGCCTTTGCACAGCGTACAGCAACCTCCCGCCAGGCTTGGTGGACGTCACGTCTGTCTCCCTCCACGACCCTTGTCCAACCATTTGGCTTCCCCAGGAGTCTTTGCACCTGGTTTCCAAATTCTGGGCATGTGGCAGGAGCTCCAGAAACCGGCACGGAGCCACCTAAGGCGATGGTGGTGAATTTTTTTGTGGTGCTGGGAGTGGAACCCAGGACTTCCAGGCAAACTCACCACCGGGCCACACCCCAGCCCCTCACTGAATATTATTTGTGAGCCCCAAGCCATGCTGTGAGGTTCACTTCTCTAAGCTCTGTGGACCGTGGTGGACCCAGGAGTTGCTGAGGGGCACATATCCTCTACCCAGCGCCCTAGTTCTCTGCCCTGCTGGATCTTGAGTGGGAGACTCAGGGTGCGCAGGGGATGCTTTGGGGTGGACACACACCACACAGGCTGCTGGGGCATCTGCTTACACAGTGGGGAGGCAGCCAGCAAGCGCAGGTCCATGAGGGCTCCCTGGAGGAGCCAGGCTGGGGGCGCCCTGGGGTCAGCATGAAGGGAAGGGCTAGAGGGGCCAGGAGAGAAGGTCCAGGACTGAGTGCAGGGAGGAGGCTGACCCACCTAGGCAGCTATGGCTGTGTCTCCGCAGCCTGGCATCTGCCGGCCCTGTGGCGGGTCAGTGCCCACGACAGGCCAGATGTAGCCAGCTCTGTGGGCCGTGGGATGCCGTGTGGTGGTCCCTGTGTGGCCCTGGAGCAGAGGTGCCGTGGAGAGTGGAGGAGCGTTAATAGGAGGTGGGCAGTGGGCTGTGCTGCCAGCGGCACCCCCCAGTCCAGTCTCCAAACCTCCTTTGCTCAGAGGCCCCAGCACGTTCCTGCCTCAGGGCCCTGTGCGAACTCTCCCGTCCTGGGATGCCCCTTCCCTGGGTACCCGGATGGCTCCTTCCCAAGACCTCGACTCCGAAGCTGCTTTCCATCGCATCCCCTTGCCGTCTGCAGCAGCACCTGCGCACACCCATGTCTGGGCCTGAGGTGTGGCTTCCTGCACGGCACCCATGCCAGCTGCAGCCTCTGTGACTGTCCCCAGTGCGCGGTGGTACTTGGGGTCTGTTTCATCTTCATTCACTGTTCCTTGGGGTGCCCGAGGCATTTAACCACTGAACCCAAAGTCTAACTAGAGGAGCAGAGCAGGGGGCCCGGTGTGTCCGCAGGATGACATGCAGGTGCCAGTGTAGGAACGTGCTGGGCCACGCGGGAGGCAGGAGTAGGGGCTGGAACTGTGTGCCTGAGCTCTGAGGGAGGAGGGCTGAGCAGGGACAATGATGAAGGCAGGAGAAGACCTGAGATGTCACGTGAGGGCACAGAGGCAATAGGGAGCCATGGAGAGTTGCAGGCAGGGAGGGGCATAACTGGGTTTTCATTTTGAAAAGATTGACTAGACTTCAGGATGGAGACTGGATAGGGCAGAGGTGGCAGACAGATGAGGGAGACCAGCAGCATGGGGTTAGGGGAGAGGGGTGCTTTAAACAGGGCTTGCCTCCCTGCATCCCAGGGCTACCTGGTGGCTAAGGGGACTTCTCAAAATTTCCTTGCTAAATAGTCATCCATCACTTCCTTCTTCCCTGGGCACTGTTCTGGGCACTGAGGATGTGGCCGAAGACGAGATATACACAGCCCCTGCCCTTTGGGGCCAACACGGTGGGAGAGCCTGCACATACTTACAATGCGAGCCGTATGGACCACAGAAAGGACCAAGGAGAGCTAGGAGTACATGTTGAGTGCTGGAGTTCACAGGGCCACCCTGAGCAGGGGACATCTGTGTAAAGATCAGGAGATGGGGAAGAGACTGGCATGTGCAAAGGTCCTGGGGGTGGGGAAGGGCCTCGGACAACCCCTGCTCAGGGCCTTCAGGGTTCTGAGCACAGGGACCCAAATGGCTGCTCACAGGTGCTATCCGCCAATGTGGGAGGAACAGACAGCGGAGAAGAACAGGAGCTGGGGGATGGAGACAAGGGGGTGCACTGTCCAGAAGGGAGGTGACAGGGTGAGAGCAGAGAGGGCACTAGGGAGAGAGTGCAGCCACAGAACCAAAGTGCTGTCAGGTGAGGGAGCTCCAGGCTTCCTGGTGGCTGTCTGGGTTTGGGAGCAGCAGAGGGGGTGGCCGCTCCAGGAGGTGGCGTCATGGTGCGGGGCCCCCAGAGCACCCCCCAGACACTCAGTCTCCCACCCACTCAGACAGGTTTCCATGGCAACTGCGGGCTAGGGCAGGCTTGGCCCCCCTCTCCTCTTGCAGCCGGCTCCTCCTGTCACCTCCCGTCCCCATCCCAGGGCATGTGAGGACAGACCCTGCCTACTGCACCCACCTCCACCCGAGACACACCGGGATACAGACGCAGACCTGAACGCAGGTGTGGGGTGGAGGCTGCCTGAGACCCCTGAGGGGTCACCTGGGGACAGACATTGTGTGGGCACACCTGGCCTCGGCTGTAAAACCACTGGCAAGTCTGTGGCCTGTCACCAGGCCTGTCCTCGGGGACCCACGTGCTGGGCTCCAGGGTCCCCGCTAGCTGGTGTCACCTTCCCACACTGTAAGGTGAGGGTGCAGGTGCCCCCCAGAAGCTGCAGAAGGCACAGGAGCGGGTGTGGAGCAGGTGGGGCGTCGGCCACTTCGCCTGTGCCCTGCACCTCAGCCAGCACAGCTGTGGCTATAGGAAGTCAGTGTCCAGGTGCTGGGTCCGGAAGCACAGGGTTAGGGTGTGATCGAGCTGGCTCCCTTTCAGGAAATCTGGCCCCAGCGCTCCTCCTGGCTTCCGGTGATTTCTGGCTGCCTCTGGCATGGCTTGGCTTCTAGAGGCAATGCCTGGGCTCTGCCACCATCTTCACAGGGGCTGTTCCTGGGGGACATGACTGTCCCCAGGCCCCTAGTCCTGCTGGATTAGGGCCCACACGAGTGACTTTGTTTTAGCCTGGTTACCCATGAAAAGACTTACCTTCAAGCCAGATGTGGGGGCTCACATCCATGATCCTGGTGCTCTGACAGGCTGAGAAAGGGGGATCACAAGTTCAAGTCCAGCCTGGGCAATATATAAGTGACTTAGCGAGAACCTGCCTCAAAAGAAGAGGACATTTATTTATTTATTTATTTTTGGTACCAGGAATCAAACTTAGGACCTTGTGCTTGCCAGGCCAGCACTTGCACCACTGAGCTATATACCCAGTACCAAAAGGACGGTTTTTATTTTTATTTACTTATTTGCAGTACTGGGGATCGAACTCAGGACCTTGTGCCTGCCAGGTGGGGGCTTATGCCAGTGAGCTGTATCCCCAGCCCAGGACAGTTTTTAAAAGGGCTGGGGTGTGGTTTAGTACAAAGGCTCTGGGTTCAGTCCCCAGTATTGGAACAAAAAAAGCCTCCAAATACGGTCACATTCCGAGATCCTGGCGGGGACTATCTTTTGCGAAGGACATAGTTCAGTCTATAACACCACCTGGGCTCCGATGGTTAGGTCTCCTGCAAATGCCCCCTCCCAGCAGTACCTAGCTCTACCACCCTGCCCCAGTGGTCCCAGGTAAGCAGGCTGAACCCCAGGGCGTATCTTAAGAGGGGACAGGAATACACTGTAGGGCTCCCAAGCCTCTACCTCAGCCCTGAGCTGGGGCTGGGCCCTGGGATCCCCAGAGCTTCCTGCAGGAGTTGCCCTGGGGAGAGGTCTTCAGGCTTGGCCCCCAGGTCAGTCCTCACCCTCCCTTAGCTCCTGGGGCCCTACAGTGTATCTGAGCCCCAGGGGTGGCATTGGGGAAACTGTCCCAGCTAGGAGATTCTGAGCTGCTAGGGTGAAAGGGTGCGCGGCATGTGGTATGCACCTGTCCACCCAGTGCTCAAGAGGCCAAGGCAGGACGATCACTGTGAGTTTGAGGCCAGTTGGAACTGCATAGCTAGACCTGTTTAAAGAAAAAAGGTGGGGGAGGGAGGAAGGAAATGAAAGAAAAGGCTGTGATGTGACCCATGGTGTTGGGGACCAAACCACTTCCCCAGCATCCTATATATTAAAGTTCCAGTTCCCAGGGAGGCCCTGTTGGGAGTTGAGGTCTCTAAGTCACTGGGGTAGTGGTTAAGATGCCAGTGAAGATGGGGGTCCTTAGGAAAAGGGCGAGACAGGGACAGTCCTTCCACACAGAGGCCACGTGGGGACACAGCCCAGGTGCCATCCCCATGCCAGGAAGGGAGTCCTAGGTGGACGCCACATTGGCCGCCACCTTGAGTGTGAATTCTTGGCCTCTGCCACCGTGAAAAAGCAGATTTCTGTTGAAGCGAACCCGGCTGTAGTACAGTTGTCCCTTGGTGAACACCAGGGATGGTCCAGGTCCCCACTGCAGACAGCAGACTCTACTGGCACCCAAGTCCTGTCAAGAAAACGGTGCACACCCTCCCAGTGTCCTCTTCAAGGGCTCAGAGCCCAAGCTGTGGAAATGCTGTGAACATGGTGCGTCCCGGTGGTGGCTGGGGAACCATGATGGGAGAGAAAGTCTGTCCCTGCTCAGCACAGGTGCCATCGTCATTCTCTGCTTTTTCAGTGCTACTGTACTGGGGACGGCATCCAGGGCCTTCACACTGAGCCACATCTGGCCCTTTTCTAAAACTTACTTTGAGACAAGGTCCTGAAGTTGCCCACATTGGGCGTGAACTTGAGATCTTCCTGCCTTAGCCTCCCAGAGTGCTGGAATGACAGGCGTGCGCCCGCGTGCCGCAGGTGGACCTTCCCCTGTGAATATGCGTGATCAGGCTGGGTAGAATCTGTGGGTGAGGGGCCCAGCCACACCAGGTTACTGCGGCCTGAGCTGCTCGCCCAGGTAGAGACAGTGGTGATGAGGACACTTGGCCCTTGCTCTGTTCCAGGTGTGGCCTCAAGTATCCCACACACCTGAATCCATCCTGTCCCACAGACACCTGTGCAGGGTCCCCTTTTACTGAGGAAGCGGGGAAACTGAGAGATGGGGCTGGGATGGGTCTGAGGCCAGGCAGAGGGCACAGGCGCATCTCAGTGGGGCCACTTAGAGCAGAGACCTGAGGGACCCAGAGGTGGGGGATGGCGAGGCCACCTGATGGGGCCAGTGAGGCTGGAGACCTGGGAGGATGCAGGTGGGGGTGGGCATGAGCAAGGCTGTGACTCAGAAAGTGGCCTTTAGAAAGACGCTGTCGACTGGAGCATGGTATGTATACTGTCATCC
>PVLD010008031.1:68934-87223 GCA_004027595.1 Dinomys branickii
GGAGGGGTTATTTTTTTAATTTTTTTTTTTTTTAATTTGGGAGGGAGGGAGGAAGGAAAGGAAGGAAGGAAGGAAGGAAGGAAGGAAGGAAGGAAGGAAGGAAGGAAGGAAGGAAGGAAGGAAGGACCAGCTAGCCAAATACTGCACAATCTCACTCAAATGCAGGGTCAAAAGCAGGGCATCAAAGAGTACAGTGGGGTCCCCAGGGCTGGTGGGAGCCCGGGCAGGAGGAACGTGGCTGGGAGGTAAGGTACAGACCCGCAGGTTGGATCTGTAGTCTCAGCTCCTTGCAGGTGCAGGCAGGAGATTTCTGAGCCCCAGAGTACAAGGGCAGCCTGAGCAACTTAGCCCTGCCCTTCACCCCGGAAAGATTAATTAATGAATTAATTTTAAACGCCAGGTGGGAAAAGGACCTCCTCGTAGACACAAGCATCCCATGGCCTGAGTGGGTGAACAGAAGACGCCCACTCACTCAGAGGAAGGCTGTGCAGCCTGAGAAGGAGTAGTGAGCTCCAACAAGCTGCACTCTGTGGGCCTGGAAACGTGCCAGCCAGAGTACAGGAGTCTGTTTATAGGAAATGACCAGAACAGGCCAGTCTGTGGATCTGTGGCCTAGGGGTGGAGGTGGGGTCACCACTATGGGACAGGGCTCTGTCCTGGTTGCTCAGAGTACCTGGGACTCTGCGGCTCGGTGGAGAGCGCTGGCCCAATATGCACATCCCCAGTGGTGCCAAAAATCCAACAGATAAAACTAGTTCAGAAATAGACAGTGGTGATGGCTGTCTGAGGATGGAATTAGCAGTACTCAGCTTTAGGTTCCAAAGTGGTGAAGATGGCCCTGTGGTCAGTGCCACTGAATTGCACACTGCTTTAGGCGCTAGGCGTGGTGGCTCACACCTGTCAACTCAGCGGCTGCGGAGGCTGAGGCAAGAGAATTGCACGTTCAAGGCCAACCTCGGACACATAGTGAGATTCTGCCCCCGCCCCCCCCCCCACACCTGGTAACATTGAGTGATTTAGGGGCTGAAGGTGCAGCTTAGTGGTAGAGCATGTGCTTAACGGGAACCCTGGGTTCCACCCCTAGCACAAAAATTTCTTAAACAGAAGTTTCAATAGTTATAAAAGTATCTCATAATTTTAGGTTTTTAAATTTTTGGTGACCAAGATGTCTCGCTATATAGTTCAGGCTCACTATGGAACTTTGTAGCCCAGGTTGGCCCCAGTTCTCCTGCCTCAGCCTCCCAAGTGCTGAGGTTATAAGCATGCACCACCATACCCAGCTACTATGTAAAAAATTTATAAAACACAAACATTCTGAGTGCTGGGGTTCTGGGGCAAAGGGTGGAAGGGCAGTTGGAAATGGCCAGTGCCAGTGACCGGAGCAACAGCTGTGAAGACAGATGGGTGGACAGATGTCAGGGTGTTCCAGCAGTGTAGACAGAACCAAGACTCCTGCCCTGTATTGAGGGGTAGGGAGAGACGAGCTATAGCCAGATGTGGTGGCCCACACCTGTCACCTGCACCCTGGGAGGCTGAGTGAGAAAGGCTGCAAGTTTTGAGTGCAGCCCGGGCCACCTTGTCTCAAAATAATTTACAAAGGGCTGGGTTGCAGCTCAGTGTGAAGGCCCTGGGTTCAGCCCCCAGCTCTGAGCAAAACAAAGGCATAGCCAAGGGTCTCGCCTCCTAGGTTTGGGGAGGGTTTGCTCTGATGTGGGGGGATCAAGGTGCCTGGAGACCCTGCAGAGGCGTAGATGGCACGGGGGGAGGCCAGTCTGGAGGGACATGCATTGCAGATGGGGTCAGAGACATGAAGCTGGTGGGAAAGGCATTGTGGGATGCAGCACCAGAGGACGGGGCATCCCTGGGCCCCGCCTGCCGCGCCGTCCTCACACAGCCCAGCAGATAGACTGCCCCAGCTGCTCAGCTGAGAGGTGACACTGCGGGCCCCTGGCAGCACTAGGGTCTGGACCTGCACAGGGCAGGGCCCAAACCAGGGCTTCTGCTTCACGTCTTCCTGCCTCAGTGCCTGGAGCGCCTGGCAGGGGTTGGCCAGGGTGGGCCGCTTGGCGGGGGAGGGGGCACAGCAGAGGCTTGAGAAGATACAGCGTGGAGGAAACACAGCCCTGGTGTAAACCCCGTCAGACAAGTGGCCTGCAGATGTCCGGCATGCACCCCAGGGTGACCATTCTGGCCCACGTGAAGGAGATAAAGGCCTGGAACAGTGCCTGGCCCCTTCCATCTTTAGCCTTTTTTTTTTTTTTGTACCGGGAATACAAACTCAGGACCTTGCGTTTGCCAGGCAGATGCTTATGCCACTGAGCTATATCCCTAGCCCTCCATCTTTAGCCTTCAAGATCCTTTTGGTCTAGCAGAAAAAAAGGGGCCTGTACGGAAATGTCATTCCTGAAACATTGATGGAAGCACGCACCTGTGCTCACAGTGCTCAGGCTGAGGCAGGAGGATTGCTGTGAGTTCAAGGAACAGCCTGGACTACATAGTGAGACCCTGTCTCAAAAAACAACAGAAAGGGCAAAGGGTTGAGGTAACCTTGGATCCTGTATGAGGGACCCTGAGGCCCTGAGAGGGCAGAGGGGGGCTGGAGTGCAGCCCTGTGTCCCAGCTCCAGCTCTGCCAGAGAAGAGGCTAAAGCCAGCAAGCTGGGCAGCACCAGATTACCACAAGGGCCCTGGGAGAGGGGTGGGATGCAGTGTGCAGTGCTTAGATGCATGCATTGAGCTCATGTCGGATTAGACGGTGCCTGGGTGGGGTGAGGTGGTGACCTGGCCTATGTGGTACTGCTGGGGCCTGGATGTGGGCTCTAGGTGAGCCACGCTAGAGGCAGAGCCCATGGGACTTGCAGACATAACTCACAAAGGAGACTACAGAGGTTAAGAATTGTGGACTTTGAGATCTGAGAGTCATTCAACAAATAATTTATTATAGTATGTCTGGCCTGTTCACAATGTGGGGATATGATGAACAAAATCCCGTGGAAGGGAAATCTGCCTGCCAGAGAACAGTTATATTTGAACAAAGGCCTGATGGCTGTATAGGTAATTTGTGGACAGACACTGCATGCACAGGGGTAGGGCCTGGCAAAGCAGACATGGTGTTGGGAGCTCAGTGGGCCAACTGGTAGGCCTCAAAGCAACTTTGAACTTTCAGGGCAAAAAACGTTCTTGAGGCTGTGTTGAGATCGCAGACGAGATATAACAGCCACAGAAAGTTTGGTACTGTGAATGTGAGTTACATACCTGTAATCCCAGCACTTGGAAGGCTGAGGCAGGAGGATTACTCTGGGTTCAAGGCTAACCTGAACTACATAGTGAGACCTATCTCAAAAAACAAAATGCAGGGCTGAGGTATAGCTCAGTGGCATAGCACCTGCCTGGCAAGTGTGAGGTTGAGTTCCATTGCTGGTACAAAAAACAAAAACGAAACAGAAGTTTGGTCTTGAGACCTAGGACCTGGCTGGGTTCCTGCCCTGGAGGGTCCTTCCTGGAGAACGGGGGTCTCCAGCCAGTTCCTGGCCAGGTGGATGGTACTGAGCCCGGGCTGCCCCTGGAGAGTTGTGTGGGTACGGCAGAGGGCGGAGGGCGGTGTGACTGAGCAGGCTGAAGTGTCCATGGGAGCTGAGGAGCAGCCACGGGAGGAGGACACAGGAGGCCAAGCCCTGTGCCTGTGTAGCCACTGCCGCGGGGACAGAGCCAGCAGGCCTGGGGACGCAGGCAGCATATGCGACACTCGCTGCCCCAGTCCCAGGGGCAGTCCCTCCTGCCCTGCCTGCCTGTCTCCACCTCACCCCGAGGGTCCCCTGGAAGGGAAAAAGGGGACTTGGGCGTCCCTGGTCCCTGATCCACGGCGCCAGCTGGCCGAGTTCTAATTAGCTGCCAGAGCACAAGAGACAGGAAGCAGGAGGCTGGGGGCCTGGCTGCCTGCCCCAGCGGGCCGCCTGGGTCCCCCACTCCTGGGACGTCTGTGCGCCACCTCCTAGCCAGGCAAGGAGGCTGGGTGGCAGCATGCGGTGCTAGGGGAGTAGGTGGACACTTGGCAGCCGTGCCCTTCTGGCGTGTTCCGGCGGGGAAGGGTGGCCATCCTTTTGGTCAGAGGTGCCTGGCCTGGTGGGGGCCTAGATGGGGGAATGGGGCGGCTCTGGGCTGAGGGAGTACCTGCTGCCCTGGATGAAAGACTAGGGACTCAGACATCAGCTCTTGGGCTGCAGGACGGAGGCCCCGGCCTCTGCCAGGCTCTGGTGATGTCCCTGCGAGGCTCTGGTGATGTCCCTGCTACCGCCTCACCTCTGTGTCCTCTCCAGGTTAGTGGGCCAGGCCGTGGTGCCCACCTGGCGATGAGGGCCAGGGCTCCTCACACAGGCCACTGAGAGCTGCACTTGCCCTGGCCGCCACCATGGCCCGCCTGGCCGCCGTGCTCTGGAGTCTCTGTGTCACTGCCGTCCTGGTCACCTCGGCCACCCAAGGTAGGTGCTGCTGGGTGGTGGTCTGTCCTGACATCCTCCCTGACCTACCCTAGGCCTCTGCTGGCCCAGGCCAGAGCAGTCCCCAGCTTTCCCTGTACCCCACGTAGCAGGTCAGGCCAGGCCTTTCTGGGGGTCTGATCTTCTCCTTTCCTCTCCTCCCATCTTTCTCTTTCTCCCTCTCCTTTGCTCGGTGATTACATCTCTGGGGCTCTCTCTGGGAGGAAGGCTTAATTAAGGCATGCCCACTGACGTTTATTTAAAAACAACTAATTACCCAGCGCAGCCCTGTGCTGGCCCGGGATCCAGCACATGCCACAATTACTGCCCCGAGCCCGCCCTCCCACCCACCCGACCGATTACTCAATTAGGTCTCCATGGTGGGCACAGGCGGGGCAGGGGCAGGGCAAGGAGAGAGCCCTGGCAAAGGGCCTGCTGGCTGTGCCATCACCGAGGAAGTCCTCCCCGTGCCCACCACTCTGTCACTTCCCTGGCACCCCCTCTGCAACCCTGTCCTGTGCAAAGCCATAAAGGTAGGAGGATATTGTCCAGCCAGGCTTCGGGGCTTTGGTACTGCTGGCGTGACTGGGAGCCTGTTGCCGAGTTCTTTCCCAGCCCCAGCTGGGCAGGGGGGCTGCTCCCACCTGCAGACCTGCAGCCAGCCCTCCGCCCCGGCTCTCTGCAGCCGGGGAGACTAAAATTAGCGGGGGAGCAGATGGTGCAAGAGGAGCACGTCAAACTTTCTCTGTCTGGAACTTAATTCACCCCAAAAAACCCCAAGGGCTTAGCTGCATAACCCCTGGGGACCTCACCAGCATTGGAAGGACCAGATTTCCAAAAAGCGGGTGTCCTGTCTACCTGCCCCCCATATGAAGAACTAGTGTTTATAACAGCAAGAAGCAGCATTCGGTGGGGAGTGGTGGCACACGCCTGTCATCCCAGCACTCTGGGAGGCTGAGGCAGGAAAATTGCAAGCGAGCCCAGCTGGGCAACTTAGCAAGACTCTGTCTCAAAATTTAAAAAAAAAAAAAATCATGTTTTTTAGGGTCTGGAACCCCTGCAGTATGACCCTGAGCTGTGGGTATCCCATTTTACACACTGGGAAACTGAGGCGGGGGAGGCTATACCTACTGGCTGCCGAAACTCAAGCATGGGTCAGAATCACCGGTGGCAAGGAGCTGTCAGGGGCTCCTAGCCCCACATTCTGATACGGGGGTCCAGGACATCTCCAGGTCACCCTGAGCCTGCCCTGTTGGCCGGGAAGTGGCAAAGCCCATGGTAGCTTTTGGAAACCCAAGGGTGTTCTGTCCTCTGCTCCTTGGGTGGCACAGCGTAATGCCAGGGAGACCCTCAAGCCCTCACCTCACCACACTGAGCCCCCTGAAGCCAGGATACTCGCAGTCACATGTTGGTACTCTTCTTTTTTTGGCAGTACCGGGGATTGAACTCAGGACCTTGTGCTTACCAAGCAAGCCCTTATTCCACTGAGCTATATCCCCAGCCCTCGCAGTCACACATTGGCAGTGAAAGCCTCAGGTCCAGTTCAGCGGGGGCAGACCCTCTGGAAAGGTCCACGTCTGGGGCTCACAGTTGTCTCCTCCCAGCGGGCCCCGGATAGCATTAACTCCCCCGGCGGTGATATGTGACAACAGGATGGCTTTCAGCCAGCCAGGGACGCCCATACCACATGGACGTGATTGAGCACCATCCCTGAGCCCCACCATGTCTCATGGCAGGGGACTTGCCTGCTGCAGCTGCTGTCACAAAGCACCCCAGACACACATACTGGCCTGGGGTCCTACAGTCTGATGTCATGGTGTCGTGGGGTTGGTGCCTTCTGAGGCTTTGTTCTTGGCTTAGGTGTGACCACCTATGTGTCTGCACGTGGTCACTCTGGAACAGGTCTGTGTCCAAATCTCCCTTGCCTTTTTTTTTTTGAGGAATGGAGAGGATTGAACCCAAGGCCTTTGAGCTACATCTCCAGGCCTTTTTAATGTAATTTTATTTATTTTTTTAATGGCAGCAGCATTTTCTTAAAGGCAGGGAGAGAAACAGGCTCTGCAGAGTGAGTTTGGATCAAGTAAAAGCAGGAAGAGAGGTACACCCTACCGCATGAGGGTGGGCCGCCATGAAAGGGAGACACGGTGGCCCCTTTTGTGCATGCTCATATTCAGGCAGGGTCTTGCCAAGTCTTGGTCTTAGTGACTTTCTCATCACTGGGACAAAATACCCGACATCCACAACTTACACTGATTCACAGTTTTCATGGGTTTAGTCCGTAGTTGACTGACTTCTGCTTTAGAAACAGCATGGTGGAAGATCTGGGTGGAGGACAGCTGCATACAGCATGGCTCCCGTGTAGCAGAGAGAGAAGGAGCCGAGCAGGCAGATACACCCTTCCAGGTCACGCCCACCAACCCGGCTCTTCTAAGTAGGCCCTAGCCCCCAACAGCACACTCTACTGCTAAACACACCATGAATGAACCCCCTGAAGAGTGCTGCACGCCAGAATCCAGCCACCATCTGAAAGCCCCACTACTAAGTTTGCCATAGTTTTCGGGACTATTCCAGACCAACCCATAACAGTTGCTAAGTTGCCTAGGCTGGGCTTCAAGTTGGGATCCTCCTGTCTCAGTCTCACAGAATGCTGGGATTTCAGGTATGTACTACCACACCTAGCTCAAATCCCTCTTTTTATAAAAGCACCAGTTATATTGGTTTAGGGTCCACCTCCAGGACCTTATTTTAACTCTATTATCACTGTAAAGACCTCATCTTTGCTAGATGTAGTGGCACACACCTGTAACCCAAGAAACTCAGAAGTCTGAGGCAGGAGGGTTGCGAGTTCAGGGCTGGCCTGAGCAACTTACTGAGACTCTTGTTTCTTTTTTTTTGGTCCCAGGAATTGAACTCAGGACCTTGCACTTGCCAGGCAGGCGCTGTGCCAATGAGCTATATCCCTGGCCTGAGACTCTGTTTCAAAGTAAAGTTTTAAAAAGGGTTGAGGGTATGGTTCAGTGGTAGAGCACATGCCTAGTGTGCGCAAGGCCCTGGCTTCCATCCCCAGCACTGCAGATAGAGTACCTCCAGATACATCACTTGCTGAGGGACTGGGTTAGGACTTCAGTATGTGAACTGAGGGGATACACTCACCCCATAGCACAGCAGTGCAAATGCCATGTTATGGCCCAGGCTCCCAGCACAGACCTGCTCCTTGCCCATCCCTTCTTTCTGTGCTGGGGACAGAACCCCGACCTCATGCACACTAGGCAAATGCTCAGCCCTGAGCTACCCTTAGCCGCTTTCTTATTCAGCAGAGCTGAGGGCAAAGGACAGCCTCTCGGGCCAGGTTACCATCCTTACCACACAGGCGGGCGCATTCAGAAGCCTGAGTATGTCTCCTGGAACACAGCTAAGCTGGAGGTGGTGTCCCCTTGGGGCAGGCTCTGCCCTTCCCAGCTGAAGGTGACACTGTCCCCACCCTTCTGCAGGCCTGAGCCGGGCTGGGCTCCCGTTCGGGCTGATGCGCCGGGAGCTGGCGTGCGAAGGTTACCCCATCGAGCTGCGGTGTCCAGGCAGCGACGTCATCATGGTGGAGAACGCCAACTATGGGCGCACGGATGATAAGATCTGCGACGCTGACCCTTTCCAGATGGAGAATGTGCAGTGCTACCTCCCTGATGCCTTCAAGATCATGTCACAAAGGTGAGTGGCCCCTGCATCCTAGACAGTGCTCCCCATCTGTCCCCCACCTCCACAGAATGCCTGTTTCCCGGCAACTGCCAGGCGCTGGGCCCCAGGCAGACAGCAAATAAAACTCAGCCATCTCCTCCACACTGGCCCGTGTGCCCCGCACCAACCTGGACCACAGACACATGGCCTGTCCCTCCCCACCCACCCATCATTTCCAGAAGCTCAGTCGAGGTTCGCAGGGGCACATGACAGGGTGAGGGTGTCATGGGAACAGGAGGAGACAGCTACACACGACAAAGGTGCATAAGCATGTGCGCGAGCAACTGAGCGTGTCTGTGTGAGACTGTGTCGGAGTGCTTGTGTGTTGTGTTTTGTTTTCCAGTGCTGGGATAATAAACCCAAGACTTGCTCACTAAGCCACATCCCCAGCCTTTTAAAGACAGGGTATTGCTAAGTCTCTAAGTTGCCTAGACGGGGCTCAAACTTCTCATCCTCCTGCCTCAGCCCCCCGGAGTGCTGGGGTTATAGGTGTGTGTCACCATACCTGACAATTACATGTTTTCTTTTGTTTTTATCATGCTAGAGATGGAACCCAGGACAGCACTGAGCTACACTTCAGCCCTGCTCATGTGTTTTAAAGTGTGCTTCTGTGAGTGTGGCTGTACATATCTGAGCCTGTGTGAATGTGTTTGTGAGTGGTTATGATTGTCCCTGAGCATGTATGTCTGGGAGGAGGTCTGTGTGTAAATGTATTCATGTGCATATGATTTGTATTACTGTGTTTCTGGGTGTCTGCACGTGTGCTGCAGTGACTATTTGGTTTTGTTTAGATTTTGTACTATTTGCTTGTTTTTGGTTTTTTGAGACAGGCCTCACTATGTAGCCCAGAATGGCCTTGAACTGGAACTTGCAGCAATCCTCCTGCCTCAGCCTCCTGAGTGCTGGAATGATAGGCATGCACCAACATGCCTGGTTGGTTTTGTTTTTTTTTTTGATGCAGGGTCTTACTATGCATTCCAGGCTGGCCTTGAACCCTCTGTGAGCCCAGGCTGGGCTTGAATTCACAGTGGTTTTCCTACCTCAGCTTCCCAAGTGCTGGGATGACAGGTGTGTGCTCTGACACCTTGCTCTCTAGTGTGTGTTTGTAACGGAGTATGCTGGAATGTGGGTCTGCTGCGTGGTAGGTGCGTGTAGGAGTGTGTGGCCGTGTGTGTCTGATGGGGTGCAGCAGCGTTGGTGCATGTGTGTGTGCGTGTGTGTGTGCGCGTGTGCACATGTGCAGTACATGCCAGGCTGAGGCCCCACGTGTGGCCTTCCTGCATCCATAGTAGTCACCAGGAGCCATCAGCCTGTCCCTCAGCTAACGCCAGAGCCTGACCATGGCAGCCTCCACAGCCGCCTCTCCCCAGCTGCAGGACCCCCCCCACTGCCCTCTGGCCTACTGCGATACATCCTGCCCAGATGGCCAGCAGGCACTCAGGAGCACCCCCTCTTTGCAGATCCCTCCATGGCTCCCACCTGCCTTGGGCAGAAGGCCCTGCGTGAGCTGCCTCACCACTGGCTTTACTCCAGCCATGTGCTGTTCCTTACACGGCAGGGCCTCCTCGGAGCCTTGCCCTCGCTTCTCTCGCTCCCTGACATCCAGGTGGCTCCTGTACCACTTGTGTCCCTCTGTGCCTGTCTTCTCTGTGGGGCCTCCGAACTCTGAAATGGCAGCTGCTTGTCTCCTGACAGCTCTGCCTATTGTCTACATTCCTGTCGGATGTGGAGTCCAGGAGTGGTGTTTATTTTACTCCTTCCTTCACTGGGCTCTTAGTCCCATGCGGACAGAGTTCCGTCCCCTGCTGCTGTGTCCTTGGCCAGGGACACTGCGGGCACCATGAATATCCACTGCCCAGGGCAGTGCAGTGTCCAGGGAGGGACCTGTAGCCTAGGAGGAGAGGGAAGGAGGCTGGGGACAACTCACAGGGATGGGGCCACCAAGCGCCTCCGGAGTTTCAGGCAGGGGACAGGTGTCCTTAGGTCACCGAGATGACTGGGCTGGAGCTGCCATCAACCCTGTGGCGTCAGTCATGCCCTCCTGACATCCTGGCCCCCTCTGCAGAGCGCTAGGACAGGGGCTCAGCTCCTGAGGGTGCATGATAAGGCCTCCACCCTGCTCCCTGGGTACTCAGTCTTGCTGCTCCCCACTTCCGCCAGAATCCAGAAGCCATTTGTACTAGTTAGGGTTACAGAGAAGCTGCTGTGCTAGAGACACCCAAAACAGTTGACCTAAACTCCATCAGAGTTGAGGGCCGGGGATATAGCTCAGTGACATAAGCGCCTGCCTGGCAAGCGTAAGGTCCTGAGTTTGATTCCTGGTACTGCAAAAAAAAACTCCATCAGAGTTGAGAAGACTCCTGCGTGGGCCTCCCACGGTTGTCACCCTCCCAAGCCCAGCCCTTTGAAGTTACATGCCATGCCCATGCTCACCTGATTGGCCAGAATTTGGCCGCATGCATTTCCAGTGCCAGAGGCGGCTGAGATATGAAGTCTCCCCAGCCTAAGTCCAGTGAGTGGTAGCTTGTTCCTGGTTTGCTTTTTTTTTTTTTTTTTTGTCTTTTTGAGACAGGGTCTCGCTATGCAGTTCAGGCTGGCCTTGAGCTCACTTTGTAGCCCAGGCTCGTTTCAAACTTGCAATGATCCTCCTACCTCAGCCTCCCTCCTGAGTGCTGGGATTATAGGCATGTGCCACCATGTCTGGTTTTCTTTTTTTATCTGGTTGTAATCTTCCCACACTGGAGTTCAGCTTGCCCTGCTGCAGGGTATGGGGACTAATGGCTAAGGTGAACCCCTGCTCTGTGGCTGTTCCACAGGACCCCTCTGCTCAGTGTACAGGCCCTCTGATCAACCTTTAGTCCCACAGACAACAAAAAGGGACATAACACTAACCATCATGCTGTTTATCTGTGGTGCTGGGGGTGGAGCCCAGGGTCTTACACACGCTAAGCGCTTGGTCTGTCTCTGTGCCACACCCCTCGTCCTGGTTTGTTGTTGCTTTTGTTTTTGTGATACTGGGAATTAAGGCCAGAGAGTGCTGAGCTGCAGTTCTAGTTCTGCCTCCCCTCTCTCCCCTTTTCCAGTTGGGGATTGAACCCAAGGCCTGTACGTCCCCAGCCCTTTTTATTTTGAGACAGTCTTCCTAAGTTACTAAGCTGCCCAGGTTGGGTTTGAATTTGCAGTCCTCCTGCCTCGGCCTCTCAGAGTGCTGGGATTGCAGGTGTCCATAACCACACCTGACTTTATGTTTTATTTTGAATCAGGTTCTTGCAAAGTTGCCCAGGCAAGATTCAGACTTAAGCTCCTCCTCCCTTGGCCTCCTGAATGTGGAGGTTACAGGCATGCGCTGCTGTGCCTGGCTGTGCACTGTTTATTTTTAAATGATTAAAATGAACCATTTAAAGCAAATATATTCCGTGACATTTCGTACACTCGCAATGTTGTGAAACTACCATCTCGACTTAGTTCCAGGACATCCCTTCACCCCAAAAGGAAAGCACATACTTGCTCACACTTGTTGCCCCGACCATTCATCTGCTCTGTCTTTGTGAAGCTGCCTGTTCTGAATATTTTGAGGAGGGTCATACACTGCCTCCTGTGTCTGGTTTCCGTCACACAGCCCCAGCGTGGAGGCTTTAACAACATGAAGCAGTACCTTGTTCCTCTTTATGGCCCAGGACAGGCCACACCCTGGCCGATCCGCTTAGCCTTGGGGTCAGCCCCCCTTAGTGGATGCAGATAGCACAGCTCTGAATATAGGGGTACAGGGATTTGCTCCAGTCCTCTCGGTTCTTGGGTGTACACCTAGGAGTGGGCTCACTGGGTCACAAGGTGACGGTTAATCTCTGAAGGCCAACGCTGCACCGTTGGAGCAGTGGGTGGATGAGTGTGGCCAGGCCCTCCCTGTCCCTCTCTGCCCCCCAGCCTTCACCATCCCTCATTCCTGAGGGCTTCTCTGCCCTTTCTGGAGTTTTGCACTGAGCACTTAGCACCCCCCTGGTTAAGGCAGGACTGAAGGAGGACCCAGGGCTCCTTTTGCCCCTGGCTGTCTGGAAGGCTCTGGGTTTCTTCCCACACTGGAGTTCAGCTTGCCCTGCTCCCAGGTATGGGGACCAGTGGCTAAGGCGAACCCCTGCCCTGTGGCTGTTCCACAGGACCCCTCTGTATGCCAGCCAGGTCCCTAAGAAGCTGCTGGGGCCCCAGGTTCCCTGTGAGGAGTCAGAGATGCTGGCTGTGCTGCATCCTGAGGGCGGGAGGTGTGTGAGGAAGTCCGAGGTGGCCCCATTGGCCACTGAAAGCCATGGGTAGATAGGAAGTTCACCAGTGCACCACGGTCGCACGCGTTTCTCTTCCACAAACAAAGCGGGGCTCTAAAGCCTACTGAAAATACCAGGCTCCTAACCAGCAGTGGCACTCGGGGTGAAAGTGGGGGGCAGCTGCTTATGGGGTAACGCTGCTGTCCCACCCGAGGGGGCGCCAAGTTGAGGCTCAAGTGGGAAAGAGAGCCAGGCAAGGGAGGGAGGGAAGATGATGCCTGCGCCCAGCTTTTGGCCCTGCTCTCCAGCTCCTTGGTGCCTTCCCAGTTTTCGGTACTTGTCCCTCTCTGGACCTTGGAGTCCCCGAGATCTAGGTCCATCTTTCTCAAATCCCTTTCTCTTCACAGGTGCAACAACCGCACTCAGTGCGTGGTGGTCGCCGGCTCTGACGCTTTTCCCGACCCCTGTCCTGGGACCTACAAGTATCTGGAGGTGCAGTACGACTGTGTCCCCTACAGTGAGTCATCTTGTTCCTCTGCGGGTGTGGGCCCTCCCCCCACATTGCAAGCGAGGAGGAGACACCTTGACCCGCACATACGGCCCCCAGGGACAGGGCCGGCCCCAGCCTCACTCTGTTCCCAGACACGCTTGTGCACACCTGGTGCCTGCTCCCCTGCTCCACAGACTCTGCCTCTTTCCACAGGGCACACTCACCCCCCTTGGTCACACACCCACACTTCAAGGTCACACTCCCGTGCTGTGCTTGCTTAGATCGCCTTCCCACCTTGCTGCTCCTCTGCCTCCCTCCTCCTCTTACAGCCCTTGCCCTCCTAGCCACCCCCTTACACACCTGCTCTACCTCTCACGCACCCTCCTTCCTCTTCCAGCTCCTGTCCTCTTTCTTAGCCCCTCACACACTCCCATGCTGGTCCCTTCCCCATCATGGAAGCTGGACTGTATCTCCCTAGTGAGGCAGACCACCCTCTGAGGCCTGGTGGCAGAGTTGGTATGAAGGGGATCATCAATAAATTCCTATTTCCCAGTTGGTTGCTTATTATCATGAGAGCGCTTCCTGTCTACAAAGGAAGTGCCACCATGTTGGACTAAGAGTGGCTCCCACCAAACTGGAGGAGGGTGATCTGGAGAGCCAGGAGCCTGGCTGTCCTGCACCTAGCCAGGGGGAGCAAAGACAAGGTCTCTCCTCCTCAGCACCCCATCCTTAACATCACCCTTTGTTCCTACCCTTGCTCTTCCCTCCTTCCTCCCCACCGTCCCTTCTTCTGTCCCCTCCCACCTGGCTTCATACGGCCAACCTGGAGGCAGGGCCTCCAGGCGGGGGGGGGAGGGGACAGGGCCACCAGGGTGTCTGAGTGAGGGAGCAGGGGAGCAGGAGACCTTGTAACTCCCCCTCCTCTCCCACCCCAACATTCCCCACCCCAACTCCCAACCTTTGCTTTCTCCTCGCAGGTGACAAGGACTCCTCGCTCACTCGTGGAGACAGGATTGCTTATGTGCTTCTGTAACATTCCTCTTTTAGTCCTTGCCCTTTCCTTGCAGTGCCTGAGGCCTCCGCCACCGCCTGAGGGGGACGCCCATGTGCTACCTGAAGCCTCCCTACAGCACTGGGGACACTGCCCACCCTGCAGCAGGGGCAGCAGGGGGGAAGCAGGGAGGCAGCGAAGGAGCTAGAACAGAGGGGACGTCGGGTGGACATAGGCTTCATGGGCTCTTGACTTTTGTGGCTCTGAAGCCCAGAGCAAATGACCTAATTTCTCTGGGCCACTGCAGAAGGCGGCACGAGCCTGGGAGAGCATGTGTGAGGAGCGCCTGGCCCCGGCGCCCCAGCAGACTTCTGCGTGCTGAGCGCAGACTCCCGAAGGCAGAGGCTTGTCCTCACCCCAGCGCCCAGCCCTCGCCCGGTTCCAGCTGTGCTCAGGAATGGTATGACGCCCCTTCCAGAGGCCAGCTGGGTCTCTCCACTCAGCCACTGGGGGGAGGGAAGGCCAAGCCTGCCTGGGACACTCTCAGTAGTAGAGGGGATGAGGCCTCGGCCTCAGGGCTTCACTTCCCTGAGCCTCAGTTTCCCCATCTGTAGCCAGGGTTCTCAAAAGACTGCCTGGGAGGCGGCTGGCGTGGTTCCCAGCACTTCCCAAAGCACTGGATACTTGGTAGTGGTTGCTCTTGTTGTGACTACTCATTACCTCCTACCGATTACTATTACTGCGCTGATGATCAAAATAAAAATAGCAACAGATGGTGAACTCAGCTTCTCTGAGGCAGGCAAAACACAGGGCAGGAAAAATTCCCCGGTCCACACCCAGTCTAGAGCAAGCAGATGCCATGCAGGTACAGGGCAGAACAAAAGTGCTGCAGGGCCACGGAGGGAAGGACATTAGAGACTTCCTGGGGCTGAGTCTCCCCACCAAGGTGTCCAGGGCCACAACTCAGAGACCAGGAGGGCTCTGCAGATGGACGGCGGGACAGTGCAGGGGATGGTGGTCCCAGCCTGGTGGGAGTGAGCCTTTGGGGACAGGATGCCCACGCTTGCACACATGCTGCGGATTAGCTGGGCAGGAAGAGCTATGGACTGGGCTGCACTAGCTCCTGGCCCTTCAGAAGAAGGGGGCTAGAGTGGTGGTCTCCACAAAACTAGGTGAAAAGACAGGGAGGCCCGGCAGGTGTCCCCCAAACGTTCTCTGAGCACGTCCGAGTGCCAGGCCGCGGCAAGGCGCTGGGAAGGGAGCCCTGCTGCCCCTGCAGAACTCCTTTCTGGCCTGGGGGCACAGCTGGGGGCGGGGCTGGTCCTCAGAGGCTGGGGTGACCCCAGTGCTGGTGAGGATGGGTCTGGAGGGCAGGAACTCCCAAGGAGAGGGGTGCTGGGTGTCCGGTGTCTGGCTGCCAGATTGTGGACTAATGCTGGATTTGCTTTACAGCCGCGCAGTCTAACCGGGCCTCTTCCTCCCCCAGGTGCCGCCCACCTATCGGGGCGGTGGGCAGGGCAGGCGCAGATGGGGGCTCCTGGGTCCTGGGGTTGGGGGCTGGCCCAAGGGTGTGGGAGGGGGAGAGAGAGAGAGAGAGAGAGAGAGAGAGAGAGAGAGAGAGAGAGAGAGAGAGAGAGAGAGAGTGTGTGTGTATGTGAGTGAGAGAGCGTGCGCGTGTCCCCACCCCCACTCTGCCTCTGTCTACCCCCTGGTGCTCTCCAAGGCCACGGCATCTGCCTGTGTGCCTCTGTCGGTCTGCGTCTGGCTCTGCTGCCCTGTTTGCGTCCTCTGGGTCGTTCGGGCTCCTGAGGGATGAGGGGAGCACAGCTGGACCTCGGTGAGGCCAGCGGAAGGGGAAGGAGTTCAGCCTGCTCTTGGCTGGGAGAGGCGCTCAGGCCTGGGAGACACTGAACTCCTTCCCCAGGGGCCCCGGTTCTAGCAGGAGGGCAGCAGGAGGGGTGGGGGGAGCCGTGTGGTTCCTCTGCTCCCTGTCCCTGGTGCCCCCCCAGCCAGATCTCCCCAGCTGGGGCTCTCCCTGCTGCCCAAGGCTCTGTCCCGCTGCCTGTGCCCTTCATGTCTCTCTGTCTGCCCCTCCCGTGTGTCCCCTCTCTCCTGGACTGTCTCCCTGGCACCCTGTGGCCCCACCCTACCCCAAAGGAAGGGACTTGGGGGTGGGGGCTGAACGGATGCTACGGAAGGGGTTGGGGAAGCAGAAGCAAGGAAGGAAAGGAAAAGGGGGCGTGTGGCCAGAAAAGAAACGAAAGCAATTTAATCTCTTTTTTTTTTCTCTTTTTTTCTTGCACATTTTTTTTTCAATTTGTTTTCTCTCTCTCTTCCGATGCTTAAAGTAGAAGTGGAGCAGAAAGGTAAACGCACTGTCACCAATGCTAACCCCTAACTCACACTTTGTTCTACCTGTGTACCATACTCATGTGACCCCCACCCCGGCCCTCTTCTCCCCCTCGGCCCGCCCGGGGGCCCTGGTGTGACCACAGCCACGGGCAGCCCCCTCCAGACACCAGAGGAAGCTCTCTCTGAGCTCAGGCAGGACTCTGCCTCTCTCTCTCTCTCTCCTCTCTCCCCTTCCCCCTCCACTCCCCCTGTCCCTGGTCCTGGTCCCTGTCCCTTGCGGACCAGCCTTCTCTCTCCTTGCCTCCTTCAGGAGCCAGTGTAGGGGCGGGAGGGACTCCCTTCCCGGCCCGGCCCCCATGGGACCGGGTGAGCTGTCTCTTTCTCTCCTTTCTGCCTCCTCTCCCCTCACACCTTTTACAACTGAGATTCCCCGTTCAGGGGAGGTGGGATGGGGGGCACCCTTATTTTCCTTTTGGGGAGCAGATCCCTCCTCTCTTGGGCTCCAGTGGCCCAGTTCTTCTGCTGTGGCGTTTCCGAGGCCCAGAGCTGTGTGGAGTGCGGAGCACCGCCCCCGCCCCCTTCCCTGGCAGGTCCTGGAGGGGCGCCCGCTGTCCCAGCCCTGGGGCGTGGGCAGGGTGGGCTCCTGGGGGTGGGGGGCGGGTGGGTTCTGATCTCAAGCACTTGCAAAGCTGCAGTCAGGGTTCCTTTTGGGCTGTGGTGTTAGAGGACCAGGGAGCGGGTGGGTGGGCACAGACCTGCGCTGGGACCTCCACAGGCGCCGTAATTTCTCACAGAGGACCCTATGGGGGATGGGCTATCAGCCAGGGGGCAAGGCTGTGGCTGGCATAGGGACAGTCAGTTCCTACCTGAGAGGCCTGTGGAAACTGACCCATCCGAGGTGGGTGGCAGGGGCTGGGATGAGACCCTTCGGAGTCCCTGGCCTGTGACATTACGGCGGTCTGTGGAGCATCCCCTCGAGGGTGGTGGGGCAAGGTCCCTCCGAGCTGCCCCCTTCCCACCCCAGGCCTCCCCATTCAGGAGGCCTGGGCTGCGCCGAGGCTGCCCCCACCTCCCCTCCCCCCACTCTCCTGGAGACCCCACCAGCACCAGCCACTCTTCTTGCAGGCCGTGGTTTGGAAACCGCAGCACCGGATCCTCCCTCTCTCGGGTGGGGTGTGGGGTGGGCAGAGGAGGAGCTGGAAACCTGGTGCTGGGGAGGCAGCTGTGTTGGCCAAGGCCCCAGGCAGAGCTTCCGTCCTCTGTCCCCTTCCCTGAGATGACTTCTGATTTTCCTTCCCCCGACACCCTCTGACTAGCTCAGGCTCTGAGACCTCCTACCACCCCCTTCACACACACAGACCCTGGTTGGGGTAGGGAGGGACCTGGGGCACAGGGGACAAGGGTGGAGGCCAGGTATGCTGGACAGACTTTGGGCCAACCCTAAGGGCATCAGTGGCAGGGCCTCAGAGCCTGAGCCAGGACCTAAGGGCAGCCTGGTTCGGGCCCTCTGTGCTGGACTCCCCTGCTCCTCCAGGAAGGGGTGCTCCTGGCTGCCTGGTATCTGGGGAGCCTGGGCCAAGCTGTCCCTGGTGCTAGAAGGGAGGCTGAGCCCCGCCCCCGAGAGCCAGCTGAGAAGTGCTCACAGGAGTGGCTCCTGCGCCGGGCTGGTGCCAAGTCCCTCCCTGTGCCCCTGGCGCTGGCCAAGAAGGAGCAGAGAATTCACCACAGCCCCTGCCTGTCCTAGCCCTGCCCTCTGGGTTCTGCTATCAGGGGAGTTACAGCGAGGCGCCAGCACCCTGGCCGAGGGACATCTGGCAGCACCCTGGGAGGAGGAGGAGGGCTTGGTCCACTGACCCACCAGATTAGTAAGGGACAGGCCAGTAAGGGACGGGTGAGGAGCAGGTGACGCTGGGACACAAGGGGCAAGGGTGGGCAGGCCGGCGGCGGCCAACGAGATGCAGTTGAGGTTTTCCTCTTTTCAGGGAATTTGGGGG
>PVLD010008032.1:0-87115 GCA_004027595.1 Dinomys branickii
AAAAAAAAAAAAAAAGAAATTACGTGGTGCCATCTGCATTTGAATGCTGAATGCTAACGTTCCTAAAGAGGGAACCAGGCTGGTGAAGTGATCGGGTAGCACCACCTGGGGATCATGTACAGATAGAGTTATTTCATTATCAGGTCATAGTAGAGGATATGAGGGATTTCCTAGTCAAAGTTCTCCATATATTACGTGCCCCGTGCCTCACGGTATCCCTGGGATCCTACCATCCTAAGTGACTGTCTGCAGCTCATCATGGCAGATCTTGTTTTGTTAATTCTGAGGTCCCAATAATAAAATGTAAAGCATGCAGGTAACCTATATAGTGCTCGACAGTGCTTTAAGTTATTTCAAATGTTTGCATTTCAGAATTAATGGAATTTGGAAGGCAGCATTTTATAATGAGAATTATATAAAATTATATTAAATAATTTTTGTGTAAAGGACAATTTGAGCCAAAAAAGGATAGGGGGATAATATCTTTTAACAAAAGGGAAGGATCCAAGACAAATGCTGCAGCACAAATATCCTGCCCCCACGTAGTATTTCCAGACCAAATGAAGTCATAAATAAAACAATAAGCCCACAGCACACTCCAGTGCACATGTGCACATACAAGAAGAAATATTTTCTTCTGAGGACTTTTTTTCAGAACAAGAATTAAACATGCTTTGTTTCCTGTAAGCATTGGTGATGGGTACAGTAATATATCTTTTCCCTATCTTCACCCTGGTATGCTGACATCAATATATTAGCTTTAATATGGATACATTATTCACGTGCCCTTTTGTGATTTGTGAGGCAGGCAGCTGAGTGACTTTGTACATTTAAGATATAGGGAAGTCTGTGGAAGTACCATAGCACTAGCATGGAGAGTAATCTTTTCTCAGGTTTTATTTTTTTTATTTACTTGAACACTTTTGTAGAGTGTGATTATGGAAGTCAGTTTTTGATACGTATTTTGCTTTTAACTTGAAAGGATTCATTTGAAATGTTTATTTTATTCTTAATTTTCAAAACTGTATGTATGTGTCATGTGTAATATGTGGTTTTGAAAGACGTTCATATTGTGGAATGGGTAACTCGAAGTATCATATGCATTTCCTCACATGCTAATAAATGTGTGTGTGTGGAAAGAACACTTCAAATGTTCTCTCTTGGCAATTTTCAAGGATGTGTTATATTTATGAACTGTAGTTATCATGTTGTACACAGCAGGATTCTTGATTTTTAAAATCTGAGATCCATGTGCCTTCTCTGACCTGAAGGAGCTCAGGGCCTGTTGCTGGGTACGTGCTGTAGACAGCATTCAGTACTGTGCGTTGGTTCTGAACAAGTCTTTTCAGACCTTTTCATACCTATATAGGTTACCTGCAAGTGTCTGAAGATGTTGACAATTTCTGCATTTTATTGAAACCTTTAATGAAAACATTACAATAATGTGTTTTTATGGTATTTAACTCTTCAGCAAAGTCAGATTTGGAAAGCAAAACCAAATGAAGCAATAAATAGACAACAGTTCACTTAAAACCTGAAATCAGTGTCACAGTGTGTGTGAAGATCATACAGCAGACACGAAGAGACTGTTAGTCTTTTCTTTCTATGTAACGCCATTACACTTGTTCACGTGGTTTCCATATTTACAACTGAATAGGAGCATGGAGTTAGAGGAGAACATTGGTTTGAGTTATTAACATTTAACACTATTAACATTTTACAATGACAGCCAATGATCTTCTTGCCTATTTTATAGGTTTTGAAGTTTTTCATGAGACCTAAGCAAGAACAGCAGACTTAGGCTTCTTATTGGATAAGGAGAAAATAATTTCAACCTATTTCCATATATTTCTAGGAAATTGCTATATTACAACCAGTAAAGCTCATGGTTTTTAAAGTGATGTGCTTGGGCCATAAAGGAAAGTTCATATTAAGAATTTGATAGGTTTACCAAGTTCATAAGCCACAAGTGGCATTAGCTTAATAATAACGTGAGTTCAACCAGAAAAGTGAGAGCGTCTATTATACAAACTCCATATAAAATAATTATTGCAGCCTGGATGATAATAAGACATTAGTATCGTTCTTCTACTAGTAACCAATAGATGTGTGTTATTCAAGAGGGAGATGAACAGGGGCTTTACTGGCACTTTGTATTAGACCCTGTTGGATTCAAAATCTTCCATGCATTGAATGAAGACAGAAAACACATACATCTATATTTTAGTTGGAAAGTTAATAAGTTGGATTACATACAGGGATCGGCAGGCTTTAATTTGAAGGCCAGAAAGTAAACGTTTTAGACTTTTTAGGCCATATGGTCTCTGTTGCAACTCTTTAGTTCTATTGCTGCCGCATAAAATCCACCGTAGAAATGGTATATGAATAGTGATGGCTATAAAACTCTTTAAAAGTTTGTAAAACTTTGTTTACAAAAACAGACAGTGGACCTGAAAGTGAAAGTTTGCAAAGAATCCACATGCTCTTGGGTTGAAATAGGGGCTGAACTATCAAGATTAAATTTAACTGGGATAAATTCAGTCTACTTCTTTTGGTAGAAAATAAAAGCAGCTGCACAAGCATAGCACCAAAGAACTTGGTTTAACAGCAGCTCCTGCTGTGACAGACGCTTAGACAGAGATGTGTCCATATTGGTATGTATTTATCTCCTAAGTAATCTAGCTGAACAAGGGTTATGCTGTGATGAGTGACGTGGCTGCTACAGGGCAGACCTGACCCTCACTCTGCTGCTTTGTTGGAAACAGGGCAGCACCAGTACTGTATACATCAGGCTTCTTTCTGTGTTTGAGTGTGATGTTCACTCAGTCTTTCTCCCTTGCACGATTTCAACTTTTAATGATTCTGTTAGCCCCGTGACCCGAATCTATAAGATTCACTACTGTTTCTACTCTTTAATCTTTCCCTTCTTATTGGATCGATCCCCTCAGCCAACAAGTACGTTCCCTTGCCCTGTCCCACAATGTGCACAAGTTGCCATGCCATTCCTCGTCACTTCATCATTATATCAACATTCTTGGTCTCACTGTCGCTCAGTGTCTGCACCACCTTCCGTCTCTTGTCCACATGGACATTTGAAATGAAGCTCTGAAGTCAGCATTTTGGATGAATTTACTAGATATGTCCAAGTCCATTTGGTACTTGATCTGTTTCTTCTTGAAAGATTCTCTTTCCTTCATTGGGTATTGCTCCGTGTTTGTCTTAACTATTTCTAAATGACAGGTTTGAAATAGTGATTGAAATAAAGCCAAAGGTAGCACAATATTCATTTTAGGTTCTTTGGAGAAGCAAGATTATAAAAGGTCTTAAAACATATTCCATATTTCAGTTTTTTCCTATCACTGTTATGAATGGTGAAAAAAGTATGATTTCCCAATGCATGGGTATCCTGTTAATATAAAAATGTTCAAAGATAAAAGAACTACCACATTATAACTTAGCATGTCCTGAAACACCAACATTTTGTGGATAAAGACATATTGTTTTAAACATACACATTGCCCCATGGCTACTGGATACATATATCAACTTTTTTCTAACATTTTTAAGTACTATATTTTTTCATTTCCTGGATCTCTTTGGGTCTTCCTATCTCCCTCATAAACACTGCTCTTTGTTCTTAGGCTCTGAGGCCCGCCTTTGCTTCTTGCTTTTCTCACTGATTGTCTCTGGGGAATCTTTAGCCAAAGCATTAATTGTTGCTTATGGGCATATGACTCTTACATGGGCATTTTCTCCTCTGCTTCTCTATTATGCCTTTAGAGTTGGTTTTTTATTTTACTGACTCAGGTTTATAATTAGTGATCTCATGGGTACTTATACCTTCCAGTTCAGAAAGTAACAATGTCAAATAATTGTTTTTCAAAATATTGAATTGTTTCTCTGGTGATGAATTCCTTAGCAGTATTTATCCTTTTGTTGTTTCTGTTCAAGACCCATCACAGTTGTTTTGGGGTAAATTTCTCAGTGATTTACACAGACCAAGCATTACAGTTTAGACACAGTGATTCCCCTTCTCTGAGTGACTTGGCCTAGTTCTCAGCCGTCCCACACAGAGTCACCTAGTTCTTTTTATCCCTTATTTCTATCATGAATAAGTACAATGGCTCTTATTTATTTATTTACATAGCTGAAATCTGTTGATATGTGTGCACTAACTGACAATATGGCAGTATTACAGAGTATCCAATACAGAGTATCCTTTTTGTCCATTTCACTGGCTGGAACATAGAAGAAAATTAATAAAGTTTGAAACCAGTAAATCAAACAGTCAGTGTTCTCTTTTTACGACAGATCATTGGGCCACACCAGGCCACTAACTATAATATTGCAGGAGAGGGGGTAGGAAACATATTTGTATGAAGTACTTTCACGGTGAACATGAAATATTCAAATATATATTGTTTTTAAAATATGTGGTTTTCATGACTGTGAGTACAAGAAAGTAGTACATCACATTTCTCAAGTACTTCTAACAAGCCAAAATACTTTCTAATTGATAGTAAGCAATACCTTAGTGAGCAGCTCAGTCATACAGCACTGGCCTAACATGCTTGAAGCCCTTGGTTCTACCACTAGTACTACTAAAACCAGCGACAACAGCAGCAACAATAAAAACAATGATTAGCAGTGACTTGGAGTGAAGAACTGATGATAGGTTTCCAAAAGACTTTTTCAAAAATCCTGATTATATGTTTAAATTGCTGCCTTAGATATAAGTATAACATTGTTCATGAGTTTATAATTGATAGCAATGACGTATGGCTCAGGCCCTTTCCTGGAGACTCCAAGCAGGCACAGCCCTGACAACGGTTAGCTTTTGGCTCATAGCAGCTGATAGCAACTGTTCCTCTCTAGAACTGCATGACAGTAAATGTGTGTTCCAGAAGCCACAGAAAAGTAATACTGGGTTTTTCATATGAAAGATGAATAATTGAACTGCCTGGTTTGTTGAGTCTCAATTCTCAAACATTTGTCAAATTTCTGTGCCCAGTAAATCTATCTTAACAGTTTAATGGGCTATTAGATCCCCCCTCCCCTGAGAATTCCATAGTGAGACAAAGCTCATTTCTGCTCTAGCTCCCCACCAGAAGGTCTGGAAAATCTGGCAGCAAATCTTATCTACTTCTCAGATGATGAAAGGGACAGTGAACCTATTTCATTGTATTATGATTGGTTCTTCTTTTTTTCCACTGTTGTATTTTGTTCTACTTTTCCAATCTTTTATTGTAAAGAAAAGACAATTAAACACTAAATACAATGGTATAAAATTTCAAAAAGGATTGTAGGAGAGTAACAATGGTTAGCACATTGTGTATTGTTACCTTCAAAGTAGTTGCTCGTATTATATGATGTAGGCCTGAAAAACTGATCAAGCAATGTAGGCATAAAACTTTCCTTTCAATGAGCTAATAGCAATTAGTAGTATAACTCTTAACTATCTTGTGTGTATATACATGTATCTGTGTGTATATATGTGTGTGTATATATATATAGATAAATAGATAGATAGATGTATTTATTTTATTATCTGTTTTTCCTTTCCCCTCCTTCTTGAAGATTTCCCTTAACCCAGCATGCCAGTTAGTGATGTGGTGGCTCACGTTTGTTCATTTGTTTATCCCATAAACAAACATCTCATTTGGGATCCAATCTGTGTTCATTTCTGTGCTAGGGTCTGTATATAAAACTGTTGAAAATGGTGTGATAAATATTTTGTTAATTATATGATAATCACGTAAGAATCACTGTCATCTGCAGAGTCCTTACTTGTGCACAGAGTATAGTTATGTGATATAATATTTGTAAGAATGGTGACAGTAGTGTATATTAGGTAGTAGAAATGAGGAAAAGATGGATCTGGATGAAATATTTGCAAATATGAAAATTATTAGTAATTTCAAGTATAGGACAGAATCAGAAAATTCCAGAGGAATTTCCGAGCCCAAGACTTTTAGCTGAAATTGAACCTAGCTCTTGCCATGGTAGATCAACATTGTCCAGAAAAAAATTACATAAGCCAATTTTATTTAAAATTTTTATTATGTAAATAAAAAAGCAAAACTGCATGAAATTAATTTTGATCTACTTAGGTAACATAATATATATTAAAATATTCTTTCAATGTCAAATAAATATTGTAAAATTATTGAGATTTCTTTTAGAATTCTTTTGACTGCACAAAGTCTTTAAAATCTGCCATGAATCTTATATTATAGCACATCTGATTTGAGACTACTCACATTTCAAATGTGCAAGACCATCTTTGGCCATACCACCTGAAAGTACCCCATCTCATCAAATGTGCAATATCAAATGTGGTTACTAATGACCAATTTGAACATCATAGCTCTAGGACATGAAGATCATTTATTTGGACTAGCATGTTATTGATTTATTTCTAATATTAAAAATGAACTACTATAATTTACAAATGGATTTGTGTATTTTCTTGTTTCACTATGTTGAGGTCAACTAAGACATTTTTTTAGGGAGATCAAAAATTCAACATGAAAAAGTTCTATGTGGTTTATAATCGAGTTTATTATTGTGTCAATATCAGTGTAGTTGCCATTTCTGGTTACTTTCAAATTTTATTCAAAAATTTAAAAAAGAATTTACAGTGACCTAATAAACTCACAATCAACTTGCCTACCTAGTCAGTAAAAAATTTGAGAACAGAATCCTTCCATTTGTGTGTACTTGTGTATATTTGATATAAAGTAATTATATCTGTTTAGATTTCTTAGCGTTCATTTGAAGCATGTTATTTCAATGAAAATTAAATGTTATAAAAACTGTTATGCATTTAAAATTTTTAGGTCTCCTACTATGTAGTCTAGAATTTAAGGGTGATGAATAAAGATTACTATAGAAATACAAAGCATTCTTAGTTTCCTTAAGGGTCATATCTCTACCCAGCTATTCATTAACTCTTTGTTGACCTGGTATCTTGGTTACTTTTCTCTCATTGCTGAGACAAAATACCCGACACCCAAAATGAAGGAAGGAAAGGTTTGTTTATCTCACAGTTTGTGGAGGCTTCAGTCTATACTCAGCTGGCTCCCAGGCAGAGTGGCCCATGGCAGAGGGCAAATGTTCATGGCGGCGGAAAACAGCAAAGGCAACAAGAGCAAAAGGGAGGAGGGGCGGCAGGCAGCCTCTTCCCCTCCCTCACACTGTGTGCAAACTATCCACCCTAGGGCAGGTGTAGCGCTCACATCCATAATTCCATTGTCGGATCATGAGTCAATCATAAACTCTAGAAGCCCGCCCCATGACTGCATGAGGATTTGAGGGGACATGCAAATGCAAACCATAACACCTGGCCTTTCACTTACTTACAATTTGGGCAAGCAAAACTATTCTATTAAGTAAAATGACTTGTAACAGTGTCTAATTTTTCATTAACTGACTTTAGGAACATTTCCATGAGGGGCTCGCTATAATAATGATGACCTATAAAACTTCCAGTGTTGTAAAATTTACTTCTATTGGTGGAGAACTCAACCCAAGTGGTACGTTCTGATATCTCATCAGAGGAAAGACCACAATATAATGTACCTAATTTTCAAAACAACTACATAGGATCAGAAAGTCTTGTTCTAACAGTTCCATGTGTGTCTTGTGTTGCTGAAAACATTTTATTCCAAAGGCACATTGCATTTTTTAGCAAAGAAGTAATGTTAAAAGCTGTATTTTTAGTGTACCCTAGTGCCTGGCGTGTATCATTTTTATTTATTTTTACCTGAAATTATATCATTTTTTTTTATGTTTATGTTCTATCTTCCCCCAAGAACATAAGCTCATAAAGGATATAGACTTAATCTCTTCGTGTCTGGCTGGTGTCAAGGAAGTACTCAGTAAATATTTGCTGAATAATTGAATGAAATCAGCACATTATAATTCAAGGGAAGTTCAGATTCAGCAGCTAATAAGGCCTATGCTTCAGGTCCTCTTCCTTGTGTAGCCCTTCACAAAGCTCTATTACCTAATTTTATATTCATAATTTTCTGTACCTTTTCTTAAAGAAGGCCCCCCATTGTATAAGTGTCAGAGGTCACAAAATCTGTGTTATTCTCAGCAGTAAGGTACCCATCTTGTCATTTCAAGTCTGCTCTGAAGAAATGTGGAAACAAGTGAAAATATACTCTACAAATGAGCAACTCAATGCAGCAGGAGCTCTGTTACCTAAGAGCTGGATTAACCACATGTTCTAGTCTAGCATAAAACATTCTCAGTGTCTGATCCCCACAGTAATGGCAATGCTCCTGTCATTCTTTCCTGGCACACATTTCTGCCCACTGCCAAGACTTGTATATCCCAAAGATCTGTTGCATTCTTCCCCAGACATATTCATCCAACTGTACAGTTACATAACTTCATGTTGTATTACACAGCAAAGAATAAAAGTAGAAAAAGAAATGTCATCTCTATCATATTTCATGGAATGTTTTTCTAAATTTCAGTAGTGAATTGCTTAGAAAGATTATTAGGGTAGTATATTAGTCTGCTGGGGTTGCCATAAAAGAATGCCATAGCTGTGGTGGTTTTAAACAGATACGTATTTCTTATAGTTCTGCAGGTTGCAAAGCTCAAAATCAAGTAGCCATTCAATTTATTTTCTGATGAGGCTGCTGTTCCTGATTAAAACTGGTCACCCTATTTCTGTAACCTCACCTTGTCTATCCTCTTTGCACAGCCAGAGAAGGGACGTTGACGGTTTCTCTTCTTTCCACAAGGCCACTCTCGCTCCCTGATGTGAGCCCTGCCCTAATGACCTCATTTAACATCAGTGACGTCTCCCAAGGCTCTGTCTGCAGATACATTCACAGGGTGGCGTGGGGATGAGGACTTCAGCATATGAGTGGTGGGGGTCCTACCTCGGTCCATAGCAGTCAGTACAATGAGGCACTTGAACTGTTCTGTAAAGAGCGAAAATAAACTAAAATAAATCTAAAAAGGCTAAAGGGGCTTTACCTATACATGCCTTCACAGATACTTTTATGTTTTTCTCCACTTTCAAGAAATAAAATGTAGATTTATTGGACAACTTATAGCTTATGAAAGCATGATTAGAAAGAATTGTATTAGCCTGAGACATATTCAAAGCAAAGATCTCTATGCCACATTAGAACTCAGTCACAGGAAGGTACATTTATACCTTACTCTGTCAGAAAATGCAAAGCTCCCCCTTTTAACTGGCATTTTAATCGATCCAGGACTATTTCAGCTATGTTAAATATGGGAGTTACCATGGTGTGTTTGGAAAGTAATGTCTTAAAGAGATGCATGCATTGTTTCATATAGCATCCAATTTATATCAGCAGAGCTTAATGAAATTCACTAGTGTGTAAAGAAAATCTAGCCTGATGCAAACTGCATGGAACAATAATTAAGGGTGACAAGACCTCAGTCAGTGTCCTGCCCCTACCACTTGCTAGCAGTGTATTCCTTGGAAATTATTCAGCTGCTCTTGGACACAGAATAAATGACATCAATAACAAAACCCCATATGTTATGAAATGAGTGTGAAAATTAAATTGTTACTGTATATAAAACATGTAACACAGTATCAGGGGGACAGGATTCAAGAAATGATAGGGAACTTAGATACCTATATTGTGTATTAAGTAGGGTATCTTATAATGTCTCCACATTTTTAAATATATCTTAAAGGATGGAAAATGTATCTTGCTATGAATGGTAGTAACCAGTGTGAGTAAAGTGAATTTATATCATGACTTCTTAGACTCCTAAGTTTTACCACTGGAAAGCTTCTTACAAGGAGGCATACTCCTCTTCCTACTTTTGGTCAATAAATTATGAACAGCACGGTCAGGACTTGAGTAAATCCTTCCCACTTTTTATCTATTGCTCATTGTGTGGTCTTTCAGATGTCCCCTGTCTCTTGGTGGGTGTGACAGTTGCCAATCCCAGCAGAGCTCAGCGGGACCGTTAAAGTGGCTTTACTAGCACCTTCTTGGTTGAGTCTCAGCTTGTTGACTGAGCCTCACAGTTGTTTTCTATTTGGACTTTTATATGGTAAATAGAATGGCTGTACTTCTTAACCTTTAATAAAAAGCAGTGATAAAAATTGAAAATTTATGGTTTTTCATTTTTGCTGTCATTGTTGTTTATAATCTTAGCCTCCTGTGTGCCACTTCTTGGAGTATGTATGTTCAAGCACACTTTAGGCCAAGAAAATTAGCAGCCTGTTTGTAGGTTACTCGACTTTTCAGCAAACTATTTTCTGTGTATAAATCATGAATCTAAGCCCACTCAGAATCCAGGATGAAATTCATTCCTCACTTGCCAATCAAAGCTTGTTAATGCCTCAAAACAGTGTCACCTAATCTTAAGGAAAAGCATAAAAACTGAACTACTTTAAATAACCCTCACTGGGTTTGAAAACCAGAGAACTCAATTTTACAGTGGAACCAAGGAAAAAAGACATGTAAATCCTTTCCTGGATTTTAAGCAGGGCTTTGAAAGTGAGTCGTGTTTGATTCGTAGTCATTTAGTGAATACTCACTAACTACCAGGCACTTTGTCTGCGAGGAGGTACGGGAGACACGATTCTCCAGCTGAACATAGCCCATTTGGTCTGGAGATTCTCAAGGTGGGTAAATTAAATGCACTGTAGTTGAGAGCTGAAAGGAAGATGGGGGTGAGGCGGCACTGAGGAGGACCCTCTTTGCCAGCACTAGGCAAGTATTAAACCTTCTCCAAAGAGCTTGGGTTACTTTAATGTATGTGCTGCCTGCAAAGATTGATATAGATGGGTTAAAGCCAATATCCCCCTGGTAGAATTCCTGCTGTCATGAAGGACAGAGTCGCATAAGAATTCTAAGAAGCAGGGTTTCTGCTTTATTCTACCAGCATTGGCTCCAGATCCCTTTGTAATTCCTATCTGTTCCTCTCTGACATGTTCAGCAATGCACAGGCTAGACATAGAGAGTTTTATTGTAAACCCTAATGTCTAACTGATATCCTAAAGCAGGCCTGGCAAACAGTTCCTAATATGAAGGTGTTCCTTACAATAAAGAGGATATTATAGCTTCCTATCAACATTGTAATAAACAAACCCTCCTCAAAATTATGAAAATATATCAGATCTTTTTTCCTTGAGGGGGAAAGGCAAGTGAATAAACCCAGGGCCTTTTCACTGAGCTACATCCCCAATCCTTTTAATTTTTTTTTGAGACAAAGTTTCACTAAATTGCCAAGTTGCCTACTCTGGGTTTGAACTTTCAGTCCTCCTGCCTCAGCCTCCCAGAGTACTGAGATGCATGCCCAGCTGTACCTTTCAAATTGTATGTTCAGTAGAGGAGAAAATCAGTTTTCTTACAAAATGTTAATGGTAATATCCTATTTCTACTACAGCCTAGTAATGCAAGGCATAAAGAAAAATCTTTCCAGCTCCCTAAAATTAAGCAGGGACTCCCCTCTCAGTAAACTATGTGAGCAGCAGCATGCAGCAGACCTCAGCGGCATGCTGCTCTCACAGACCGCCTTCCTCCCTAGAACATTCCCTTAGTTATGAGAATGACTTCCTAGCCTGACTGAGGACACCCTGAGTGCAGTTGACTCTGAAACCGTGGTGCTGATGGAACCAGGGCCGTGAAAGTGTCAGTGTCCTTTGTTACATGGTCATGTTGGGCCTCACAGGAAGCCTTGGCCACATGGTGGTGAGTTAGGCGCAGTCTGCTTCCTAGAGGGTTTTAGGGGAACAAAAAGCACTTCTCGGACACACTCTCTCATTCTATTCACAACGAATTTCCTAAGAACTTAGGTTTTTGCAAAGCATGACCAATTACATCTCAGACTCTCATTTAGGTGAATCAAAAACTTAGAAACTTCATGGCAGAAGAACTCACAAGATTAGAGAGCCTGTAGTTGATCTTACAAATATTAACTGCTCATCTGTGTTAGTAAGGTATAGTGGCAGATGGATAAGATGGTGATCTCAACAAATATAGGTATATCTGTGTGTGTGTGTTTGCACACACACATATGCCTGAATGCATTAGAATATTATTTAGCATATATATATATATATATATATATATATATATGGAACATACATTCATATAGTCACATTTATCATGTATAACAAAGATATCTATGTAGATATATGTGTGATGTCACTAATAGTGTGGTATTAATATGGTAAATGTTAAAACATGATGCTGGAACAGTTCCAAATAGCAAGGGCTACCAGCCCTGGAGATAGAAGTCCTTTTCATCTCAGCAGTGGTATTCAAACTGAGACTAGAAATAGGGTGTTTGTTTATATTAGTTTTTTAGAATGTTGTGTCAAATTGGTACAACCTTTGTGGCTTAAAACAACAGGAATTTATTCTCTTGTAACTCTGCAGACCAGAAGTCCAAAACAAGTTTTGGCAGGGTTATGTGTTTGGGAGTCTCCAGGAGGCACTTTTTTTTTTTTTTTTTGGTTGGCTGCTGGCATTGCTTGGCCACAATCCCTCTGATCTCTGCCTTCATGGTCACATTGCCCTTTTTCTCTTCTATGTGACCCATATCTCTTGACCTTCATTGTATAAGAAAACTAAAATCTATGTGTAAGACTCATCTGGATAATTCACAATAAACTCCTCTCTGGATCCTGAATTAAATCACCTCTATGTATGCATGTGCCTATGGGGTGGGGAGGACATCATTCAACACATTACATATGAAAATGTCTTCAAAAGCTAAGGATGCGGGTGGCACAATGGGCTGAGAATGGAAGCTGAGCATAGAGGTGGTGGCAGGGAAGACAGGGCACATCTCCCAGTAACGAGAAGTGATATCAGAGAATAGCGAAAATTATGTTTGCAGGAGAGGAGCGAGAAGCTAACAAGGATGAGGTGGCACCAGGGCATGGAGGTTCCTTCCTTACTCCCTGGAAGCCATGGTGAAATGAGCTGGAGAGCAACACAGAATCAGGTGTAAATGTGCTAGCATTTCCAGAAGAGATCACAAAAGCCTCCAAAGAGCTGTTAGCCAGGAGAATAGAAAATGGGGAGAGAATTCAGCAGCAAAACCAGTAAATATAATTTGGAATTGATTGGCTTTTCATTCCCTTGACCAGAACTCCAAATGCCCAGATAACTAGGAAGGGGTTAGGAACTTAAAAGCACTGAGGACATTAGAAGATAGAAAGGATTTGTTGGGTTTGATGTGTTGCTTCATTTGCCTGTGTGGTATCCAGAGGGGAGGGTAAGAAATGTAGAGTAGCTCTGCAGAGAGAGTTTGATTGTAGAGTTATCTGCATTGCAGAATAAAGGGGCCACAAGAGAATCTCTTCAAAATTAGTCTGAGGAGTATTTCTTTCAGATGTTACTGGAATGAAAAAGAGAGGAAAAAACAGTCCTAAATTTCCAGAAGTGCACATTTGAGCACATTTGACATGGGATTATTGGTTGGCATAGAGAACTGTTGGATTTACAGAATTTTTCAAGCACTAAATGATTTTGTTTAAGCCCAATATCTGTAAATTGCCTCTGCCCAAATACTGATGTGTGAATCTCACTATAATTCTTTGCATTTTGTGCTAAAGTAATTTTCTCTAATTATGACCTTATTAAAGTAGCACAGTTATATTTGTTCTTTGTTTTATGGTAATGACTGATAAACAAAATGCTAATTGGCATTACAATTTTGTGCTATATTTATTCTGATATTCAAATGGTTTAATTAGAATTTAATTTGCACACCAGCCTGAGTAGTTGTCATCCTCATATTTCCTTTGGCTTTTTTGGTTCACAGAAAAGTATTTGTTAAGGCAAGGGAAGAGCTCACTTTGTCACCAAATGATTTTCAAGGAAGAGATTTATTAACCAAGAAAATATGTAGTTGATTCCAATGGTTTTATTACATGTGATGCTTTTGTTTCAGATGAAAAAAATAACTGGATTCTCCTAACTTTTGTGTTAGTCTTTAGTGTTTATCATCGGATTGTTGTCACAGGAGCTTATGTCTTGTGCAGAACAGATTTATATAAACTTGGGTTTTTTTTTTTCCCACAACTAATCAGACAGGAATTTCTCTTGGGGCACCCAGGCTCACCTTTTCCCATTTATTGTCTGTTACTTTTTTGTCCCTCAGCCTTATGCACTAGAAGCTGCACCTCCCCATCCTCATCCCCTTATGGGATGCTCTGAGAGTTCAGCATGGGCCAGTGGGTCCCCACGTAAGGAACGAGGGGACCTGGGCCTCATTGCCAATGTCCTTACTGTCTACATAATCCTAGCTCCTCTGCAAACTGGAAACATTACGATTCTATAGTATTGTTAGAGCAGATAATGTAAGAATCAAATGGGAGCATGTGTATGTAAAATTTCTCTGAAAAAACTGTAGGCACCATACAATGTATGGCATAATTGTACAGTGCATTTAATATAATACTCATTTTGTTTTGAAGTGATATATTCAGACCACAAAGAAAGAAAGGCAGGTTGGCTAATGCTGTGTGTCTCAGTGATAATAAGAATTCAATTTTTTGAAAATTAGAAGAAGGAACAATTCCTTGCAGTGGGAACATGAACAAACACATACAGGCAGAGCAGAAAGAAGGACAATTTGCTGAAACATGGTGTAGCAGACTGAACCAAGTTCTAATATTGGAAGCCAGTCAGTGCTACTTTACATGGTAAAGTTCATCCAGATATGATTAAGTTTAGGATTTTGATGTAAAAAGATTACATTGAATTGTCGAGACAAGCCTTAAATGTTATGACAAAGGTCTTATAAGAAAGAGGCAGAAGAGATTAGACTGACAGAAGAGAAAAGGACCTCAGAAAAGGGCAAATGTGAAGATGGAAGCAGATTGGAGCAATTGATGAGACCATAAGCAGAGGAATGCTGGCAGCCACCAGAAGGGGAAGAGGAATCTATTTTCCCTTAGACCCCCAGGAGGGAAAGTAGCCCTGCCAGTATCTTCATTTCTGGCTTCTGGCCTCCAAAACTGTGGGAGAATAAATTCATGTTACTCTAAGCCCCAACGTCTGAGGTAAAGCTGTATGCTGTGTCAGGGTTAGGGTACAAATACGCATGATGAGTGAGGACTAGAATGACGGTAAGGGGCAGATCTTTAAAGGTCTTAAAGGTAAAGGCAGAACTGTAGTCTGTTCTCAATGCAATGGGAAAGTATTCCATTGGAGAATTTTAAACAAATAAGCTTGGTCAAGAAGGTAATACATTTGGTGGGGGAAGATATAATACAGATAAGGTAGGAGTAGAAAAAAGTAGTTATAGGCAAGTTGAAGCCATCAGAGCAAGAAATAATGTCATCTCGACCCATAATGGACGTAGTAGAGATGGAGAACAGTAATTGAATCCCGGTTGTAATTTCTGAGGTGAAGCCAACACAGATTACTGATGAACTGGATGTGAGACCTGAGAATAAAGGGACCTTGAGCTGAGTGTAAATAAACTTACACTCAGTAAGTTACTTTAATAAGTAAACTTACTAAATTGGTGATAAAATATCCACTTGTATTCTACCTGTGGACAGGAAACAGTCTGAAAAGTTTTAATAATTCCTTGTTTTGTAAACAAATTATCTATAAAATCAATCGCTTCCAAGGTATTTTTCTAATTTCTGATACTTCAGCTCACTACAATTGGAAGGAGCCTGGAAAGGTCTATTGGTAGGTTTTGAGGAAATGTACTGAGAATACTGTGGCATGTACCAATCTATGTTCATCTCCCCTAGAAGCTGTCATATGACTGCTTGGCAACTCCACAGCCCTTCATGACTCCCAGTATATGAATATTCCGGGAATAAAATTCCTTCACACTATTGGTAGTAGCATGAGTATTGAGATGAAAGTGACTGATTAAAAATTTAGTTAATATGTATAATAATGTATGTAACAGGTATTCCCTGCTGGTTTTCATTCACTAATAAAGGGAAAACTGGAAAATTTATAAACTTTGTCTGGTATTTAAATTGAACGTGGAAAAGTTTTATTCATGCTACTCAATTTTTATTATTTAGGAAAGCAGTTTTATGAAATGACCAGAATTCAAAATCAATTCACAAAACTTAAATGTTATTTAAATATAAGGTTAATAGTGAATCTTTATACTTACATATTGTATTAATGTAGTAACAGAGATATTTAACTATAGTAAAAATAGAATAACTAAACTTCAATGACTATGGCAGTAGGCTAAGTGTTATTTTTTTAACACTATGTTATTGATTTAATCTCCATGGTTAATTCTAACTAAAAGACAGCAGTGGAAATTCTGGGTTAAGGCAATAAAGAGTCTGTGTAGTTCTTCTATTCTCTCCCTAACTGTAGTTCCAAATGGTGCAGCTGGGACAGGGTCACCCAAACTACTTGGAATTTTGTATGCATGGTAAATATTTGTAATTAAGCTACTGAGGTGTCAAGGTTACTTTGTTCCTATAGCACAGTCTATCCTATCCTAATACAGGCAGTGCATAAAGTGTTACACAGTCACATTGCTGTATTCTCAGAACATCATGGAAAGATAGGTTTACATTTTCTTTTGTCAAACCAGCAGAGTGTACTCTTTGTCATTTCCATGGAAGGCTAATCATTGGTTAGTTGAGGAGAGAATACTGATCTCAATGAACACATAATTAGTCAATATAAAGAATTTGCCAGCTAGGCATGGAGGTACCTGGCTGTAAGCCCAGCTCCTGAGGCGGCTGAGGGGAAAGCATTGCAATTCCAAGATAGGCCTGGGCATCCTAGCACGATGCTGACCTAAAATCTACAGAAAAGAGACAGAAAATAAAAACTTTCTTGGGTTCAATTCCCAGTAGCAAAGAAGAAACTTCAAAATGATGGTGTAAAGATGCGTATCGTTAGTGTAATTATCGTATTGGGCTACTTTCCCTGCGGGATGGTTTTGTTAGCCTGCTTTTCTCATGTTGGGAAGTATAACAAGCACAGGCGTATTGAAAAGATAAATCACACTGTGTGTCTATTAATATGGTTTTGTTCTTTTATCTTTGAAATAAAAAAGATAAATAACAGACACCAGAAAGAAATCACCAAAAAGAGGAACCCTTAGGTAAAAAGGTTGGAAAAAAGCTACAGGGGATCCACACTGAGGTCTTTGAGATTATGGAAAAGTAAAGAAGTATTGTATATTTTTATTCCTCTCTATATGACCTATGTAGCTTTAGGACCCAGCATATATTAGGTACTCAAAACTGTATTCAAATAATGAGATATGTTCTCTCATAGAGCTGATGCTTTACCACCAGAGTGAGTAGGTAAAGCAGAGTACGACAGGACAACACTGTAAGTGGAATTTCTTTGGCAACTTACAAGAAGTGGCACTTCTGGTCCAGTGATTATGCCTTGAAGGTTTTAGAAGAATACTGCCTAATTTCCTTAAAGAGAGACATCATTCCAAAGTTGTCCATTAACTATCCTAGGTGGCAGTGAACTGTGAAGAAAATGAGGGGCTTGATCTGCTTTCTGATGCGATAACTTCTCCACTGACATGCTCATTTGCAGACTTCTGGTAAGGCAGATCTAAAACTGACAGGTGGTACCCACAGGATGAACCTGTGGATGTATGTACCAAGAAAGGAAACAGAAAATTATCGTAGTCATAGCTGGAATTTATGTGGGTACATACATGTCAAGATTATGCTACTTTTAGTTTTAATTCAATTTTATTGGAACACTCGTGTGTAATTTTACTTAGCTAACTTTAAAGGGAAAATGTACACGCACACACACGCACACACATAGAAGAGAGATGTAGAGAGAGAATTAGATCAGAGAAAACAATGAGAAGTTGACTTAAGAATAAATGGTATTAACTTCGTACCATTGAGTAAGAAGATGAGAGTTTTATGTAATACTGCTGGGATGGTTGATACTTCCCTATTCTTTGCCATGTGCTCCATGCCAGTAAGTATTTATGCCTCTGAACTTCCTGAGCCTGAAGAGAGAGTGTGCTTTCACTGCATTCTCTCTGGTACAGGCTCTCAAAGATGGATCGCGATGCCACCTGTCAGTTTTATCTTCACTCTACCAGACTTCTGCAAATGAGAATTCAAGCCTAGGGGTTATCACATCAGGGAGCAGATCACTAAGCATCCTTTTTTTTATAGTTCACTGCCATCTAGGCTATTTAAAGGAAAATGTCTCTGTCTAGGGGGATTAGATAACACTTTTTTATTGGTGGCAGCAAACCTTCAAAGCACAATTACTAAGCCAGAAATACCACTTTTTGTAAGTTGAGAAACTACATTTATGTCATTACACTGAACCATCTTCCCTTACTCTGAATAGTAAAACACCAACTTCAAGAGAGAACAAATCTTAATCTTTGAGCATATGTTTTTGAGCACCCAAGGTCTAAAGATACATGCAGAATGTCCGTGTGTGCATAGATCTTACATTTTAATGATGGAGAAGCAGTGGGAGAGATGATTTTAAAAATCAGGTTATTGCACTGATTCTAAGAAACATTTTTCATCACATTTTTGCAATTGTGAAGTCAGCTCTTGCTCATAATTCAAGGTGTCTTCCTCATCCCTGAGGTAGCATTGGAGCTATAGCTGTCATTTCTGCCTCATGTGCCAGCTTGTTCAAATAGGGGCCTATCAGTAACGTTTCAGTTATTTGCATTACTAACATTACACAGGTTTAGGTTAGATGTCATTTTAAATGTCTTTGAGAAAGTTGTGTTATGATGTACCAGTCAAACAAAAATTACTGTTGCTGCAAAAGAGAAAGACAGAAAACCTGCTTGACATTAAAGAAGCTAATATTCATTTTTGAAATTAAATGATGACAACTTCATATTTCATTGCAAACAATAAACAAAATACTTTTTTTGATTATATATGGGCAAGAGTGACACGACAGTATTTTTTTATTTTTATTTTTTGGTGTCAGGAATTGAACTCACGACCTTGAGCTTGCCAGGCAGGCACTTGTGCCGCTGAGCTATATCCCTGGCCCAAGAGTGACATGATAAAAATCATTGTCTACATAAGTTTACAGAAACTCTTCTAGCTACATATATATACATCAAAATTCAAAATGGCAAGAAAATATTGTGTCACAATTTAATTAACAGCACACAGCTTTGTTACACAAAGAGTACACCTTATGATGCATAGCCTTAGAGTCCATGAAATGTATATTTCATAAATCCCCAAAATTAGGTGCTTGGAAGGTCTAGAAAAGAATAAAACATGAAGTGATAAAAAAGGCTGAAGCTGAGGAAGGGGAGGTACTGTGGACAGGGCATCTAAGCAGGCCTGCCCAGGGTCCTCTGAGCCAAGGCTCGAATAACAAGACTCCGCAGTGCTGAGGCCGTTGTCTTCCGCTTCCCTTTTGCCAGGTCACTTCTAGAAAGCCAAACGTCGGCCCCTCTCTTTACGCTGCTCCACTGTTTCGTGGTGAGGCTGGTTCCTCTTTCATATCCCGATCTCACATGACATAGGAGGTAAAAAATGGAAATTCAACTTCACTTGAGCTTTTGATACAAAAAAGGAGGACTAAAACTGTGTGTAGCATAGAGGGTCATTCTGCCCACCCCGTCATTCCGTGCCTCTGTCAGGAAGCGCATCCCACTGTCTCCTCTCTCATTTTCTGTGTTCTTTGCTCTGTTGTCCCAACCAGAGTCCCCTCCCTTCCCCCAGGACAGTGGTGGCGAACCTGTGGCACATATGCTGCGGCAGCCCGTTTGTTGTTATTGAAAGCTCCAAAAGGTTTGCCCCCCTCAGTGTCCTGGGATAAATGGTTGGTTTAGCTATTTCTTCCTTCTGTTATCATTTCAACTGTTGCCTTCATGTCTCACCTTCTGCCTCCAAGAAACCAACTCATGAGTGTGTAAGGGCTGCTTGACTTAGGATAGAATTATATTCTACTAAATCCACCATAAGCCGAAAATATCAGGTCAAAAATGCATTTAATGCACCTACCTTGTCTTGTGAACATCATCATAGCTTAGTGTTTGAACATCCTCAAACACTTAAATTAGATGACACTTGGACAAAATCATCAAAATAAGGCCCATTTTATCACAGAGGGTTGACCATCTCCTGAGATTCACTGTAACCAGCGCACTGAGAAGTGCAGTAGCGGTTGTCTACCTTTGTGGTCATAAGTGTGTGGCTGACTAGAAGTGGTGGCTTGCTCCTCCTACCACTGTGCAGTGTCATGAGAGAATGTCCTCTGTGTATCACTAGCCTGAGAAAGGAGCAAAACTCAAAATTTGAAGTATGGTTTCTATTGAAGGCTTATTGCTTTCATAGCATTATAAAATTGAAAAACCATAACTCAAACCACCCATGTCAGGAACTATCTCTATTTAATATGAAATTTCTGCTGTAAGAGAAATTTTGGTGCCAATATTTTTAAATTACAATTTTACTTATACCTATTTACTAGGGACATGGTGATACTTAGATATACAGTGTGTGCTGATCAAATTAGGGTAATTAACATTTCCATATAATTACCATTATTTTATATTTGGAGACTTCAAATGGCTCTCTTTAAGTTGTCCATAAAATATACAATAGCTTATTATAAATTCTATTTATTCCACTTTGTTGTAGAGTGCTAGAACTTATTCCTTCTATATAAGTATTTTGGTTCATGTTATCCACCCTCCATCACCCCTGCTGCCTCTTTCCCAGCCGCTACAAGCCACTACTCCCTATTTGTATAAACCCTTTTGGTCTCCATGTTCGAGAACATCCAGTATTTTTCTTTCTTCATCTGACTTGTTTCACTCAGTGCGATGTCCTCCAGTTTCACCCATTCTGCTGTAGATGACAGGACTGAACTCACTTCTCTGGCTGAACACTACTCCACTGTATCATTTTGATCCTCTCATTTAAGGTGATCATTTTTGCACCATCCTACCTCCAGTAAATACCGGATGTAGGTGTATAATGTTTGTAGGTGTTCCCTTCCCGCAGCCCTCGTGGCAAAGTTATATTCTATTTTCCTGCTATCCTCTGCATTATAAGTAGGAAGTAAAAGAACATGTTTCTTAAGACGTGGTTGGGAAGGCATGCATTTATTTGCAGGGATCTGCTTATGATTCAGGATGACCACAGGGAGAAACCTTGTGGATAAAGGGAAAATCTGACAATCAGTGCCATAGAATCTTTACATTGCATGGTGTGTCAGATATTTCTCACAATTAAAAGACTTCCTTAGCGCCTAAGTAGCTGCCGTGGGGTGCTGTGTAAGAAACAACTGCGATTTTCCCTTATATCACTTAAATTTGATCAATCTTGTATGTCTGTATGTGTTATCCTGAACACACACTTCGAAGATATCAATATGCAAAGCAGCAACTATTGGTGGTTTTTTTTTTTTGTCTTTGGTTTTTTGTTTTTTGTGTTTTTCTGTTGTTGAGAGGATTAATTGTCTGACCAATTTTGCATGTCTGTATCTGGGTTCATATGTATACACTTCGAAGATATCAATAGGTAAAGCAACAACCACTGTTGAGCCCATGTCGCCTTGTCTGTAGATCAGTTTTGATTGTACTACTTTTTATGCTAATTTGTGTCTGTGTGTTAATATGTTTTTGTGCTTTTATTTTTCTAAAAATAAAAATAAATTTTAAAAAATAAAAAAATAGAAACAACTGTGAAGTTGCAGGATGGAGACAGAAGAAAAACGAAAATAACACAAAAGGGGAAGGTGACAGTGACAGAGTGTGAGACCTTACTTGTCAGGAAAATATCAAGCTTGAATCAGAAGTAGCACTCTGGGTTTTCCTCGATTTATTAAAGTTTTCTGATACACATATTCATTCATTCTTTAAATCTATGCAGTTCTCTAGTTCATTCCAAAAATTTTAAGATACACTTACAGTGTTTATCTGAAGCTGTTCTTTTTTTTTTTTTTTTTTTTTGGTCATTTTGAGACAGTCTCGCTATGCAGTTCAGGATGGCCTTGAGCTCACTTTGTAGCCCAGGCTGGCCTCAAACTCCTCAAACTCACAATGACCCTCCTGCCTCAGCCTCCTGAGTACTAGGATTACTGGCGTGTGCCACCATACCCAGCATAAAGCTGATATTTTTGAGTCACCCTTAGGATAATTTCATTTCTCGATGCAATATTATAATTAAAAGTTATGAGTGGCATTACTAGCAGCAGTAGCAAAAATAATAATCATTCCCATTCATTGAACACATTGAGTGCATGCTATTACCAGGAATTCTGTGTCCATTGTCTGGGTACGATATCTCCCTTACTCAGCAGAGTGATTTTACCCTCATTTTAGAGTGCAATAATTTGGCACCTGGTGAACTACAAACACATTCCCCATGTGAGAAGCTGAGGCTCCAAGTGAGTTTTCTTGTTCTAGAACAAATTACTTGCTGCCTCCTCTTGAGCAATATTTTTTCACAGTAAATACCTCTAATTCATTGTTTATGGCAGGCCTGCAGATAAAAGGCAAAGTACAACTGGAACCACGCAGAGACTCTTCCCCTGTGCAGGCCCATGTCCTCACCTGGAGGTGGGGATCTGGAAGCCAAACTGAAGAGAAGAGTTTAGGAGAATTATCTTGATAAATGACCGGTCAGCAGGGGTGGGGCTGGGGGTGCAATGCTGAGCGGTTGTTCTGGCCTGGACTACATGATCAACCACCAGCAGTTTATAACCTTCCAAAGATTGTAAAATCCAGCCATACAAAGGGATAAATGTATTTGATGTACCTGGAGTCCAAAAGGAACAAATATTATCTTAAGTATAAAATATCCTGAGTGTGCTTAGAGGGAACTGTGTGTAAAGCTTTGAAAATTTTGTTATGTGGCCATAGAGTAGTTTAAAGAACTGTGTGAATGTTGTCTGGGGATACGGCAGCTCTAGAGGACCAGAGAGGGCCGGATGGAGGAGGAAAAACACGTAGCCCTTCCATCAGTGGTGTTAAACAAGGTCTGAAGGCCAGAGCCCCATCATCAGCTTGTACTCCTCTCCATCTTTAATCTCTCCACTGTCTAGTGCTGTGAACGCATCCTTAAGCTGTTCCTGATAGGTATTTTTCCAGGGTAAAAATGGTAAGGGTAGAGTTACAGTCTGATTTCCTCAGCGCTGTGCAGATTTCTGGAAAAGGTGAGAACTGTTTGACAATGAACAACCAGACAAATAATACTCAAGAGCAGCAGGCACCAAGGGATCCCATGAGGCGGTCTAGGATTTCAACTTGCTCCCCTCCCAATAGCAATAGGTCTATCGGATAGGTCTTTGGCGGAAGGGGCCAGCCATGGTGGTGCAAACAGAAGTTCACACCTATAGGTCAGCTCTTAGCAGAAGCTTATGGAAGGGCACTGGTGGAGGTACATCAGGTCACCCTGGAAAGGTGAAGGAGAAGCCCCAGAGAAATTGACTTTCATGTCACAGACAAGTGCTGGGGAGCCGTGATGGGTAAGTGGAGGTTTCTCTGTTGGATAGTCAGTCCCTGACTTAGGAACATCTGAGTTGTGAACTTTGAAAGATATGAACAGACCTCACATTATGAACATTTATAGATGTGAACAAATTGGGGAAGAAGCTCATGTGTCTCCCTTACCATTTTAAGTTAACTATAAAAGTAAAACTAGTTTATGCACAATATTTTTGTGTATGTTTTTGTGTGTTTCATTGTATATGTATGCATATCAAAGGTCTGACTCCCTTTGTCAGACTTACCAATGAATCTGACTTACAAATGTCCTCCCTGAATGGAACCCATTAGTAAGTGGGGACTCACTGTACCCAGCTGGGCTTCGGTGGCCTGGCTTCCACTGGAGGAACTTTGCGTACTCACGATAGTGTAGGCTCTGCCAGAGCCCTGAACTGTCAGACTGGCTTCTACCAGTTCCTCACTTCCAGAGGTAAGCCTCAGGAAAAGAATCCAACTCCTTGTCTGGTAAACATTCCTACAGCCCTAAAAGGATGAGCTGGGTGGTTATCCAGAGGCTGCTGGAGAGCCCGTCTCTTGTGATTTAAGAGCAGCAGCTATGCTAGTTGCTTTATTGACCAACAGGGACCCACAGTTTCTTGGAATGCAAAAGGGGGTGAAAAATGTGAGGTTCAGCTGTTCTACTACACTTACTCTCTGTAGAAGAAGCAATCTTGGGTAAGTCCTGCAAAGGTGCTACCAATTTTCTCCTCCCTCTGGGTACTTTTCCTGAAGGCAGTGAAGCATGAGACACAGCAGTGTGCCCTAAGGACACAGCAGGAGGGAGTCACTGGGTGTTGTTTATAAAACAGGACAAAGAAGACTCCTGCTAGCCAGGATGGGGCTCCAACAGAGGTTGCCACAGAGGTGCCTAAGTCTGGAGGCTTATGCACAGGTCTTTGGTGGGCTGTTTTAGTGTATGCCTAAATGGGGCAGTTTGCTGCTGGTGGCAGACAGCTGAAACTGTCAAGCAGTTTTAGTAGCACAGGGAAGCAAAAGGAGGCAGATTCAGCTGTCACCGGGTCTCTCACCTCAAGCCCATGAGACAACCTAGAATCTCCACTTGCTCCTCCCCTCAACACAACTAGCTTGAAGAACGTAACTTGTATTTTAGTCATCTACATTTCTAGTATCTTGTATAATCCATGGTACATGATGAATGTTCAACAAATGTTAATTTTCTGAATAAAAATCAACAGCAACTGAAGTATCTGATTGGACAATTAACCAGCTCTATGTTGCCATGACCCACACAAACCAAACCTGACCATCTGATGTGAGAAAGATTTATTATAGCGGAGTGGGGAGCGGGGAGGCCCAGCGGACCAGAGCACCCGTGAGCTGTGTAAAACATGAGCTTTTTAAAGCTTTTTTTCCTGGTGAAGGGGTGTTTATTGGCCATTATAGCTGACCAGCAGTACATCTGGTCCCTGCGGCCTTTGCAGTCTGGCCAGTCTAGGGAGGCAAGCAAGGTAAGGGTGGGGGTGACCTTCCTGGGCTGGCCTGACCTGAGAGGCAAAGGGGAGCTAGGCTGGAGTGGCTTTTTTTCTCTTGCAAAGGGTGGGAGAGCTTTGGAGTGACTGGGTGACTTATCAGTATCCTCTGCATCTAATCTGAGTTTAAAGGAATAATAATTAACACACCCCTCCCTGGATTTTGAAACCACAGAGTAACAAGTGAAAGGACAAGGCAGCTACTGGTAAAAATGTTACCGAGGATGTCTTTCAGGGGTGAAGTTTCTTCTGCTTACGGAACCCTAGTCTTTGGTCCTGGTGCTGTTGGGCTCGGAGCTGCCTTTTCAGTGTCCTGCTCTGGTGAACTCTGCAAAGAAGCAGGGAGGAGTCTGGCTGAGTTCCCATCTCCTGCCTATAGGTTGTCTGCTCCCAAAGGACACATGGTGAAGATGATATATGCTCAGATTTTCACTCAGGCATGCTAAATATAGCCCACATTCCTTTTTTCTGGGAATGAATTAAGGAAGCACAGAGATGCTGGAGATACAAGGCTGTGGAGTTCTCTCCATATGGAAGGAAACATGGGGAGTGGCTAGGGAAGATTCTTCCCCCTCCTCCCACCATTACTCTGACCACACTGTGTGACGCGTGGTATTAGTTTACACTTTCCATCATGCTGCAGTCTTTGTTCTAGGGTCCTGAAATGAGCTCTTTGTGTAATCACCATCAATGCTATTTAGGCCATGAATTTGCTAATATTATAGGAAACTTGGTATAATTGCAGATAAAATCATGAGAATATTTTGTGCTCCCATAAAGACACATTGGTAAATACATACTAAAGTAATAACATGTAATTTTATTCCTAAAATGTTCCTAACAGTGGGATGTTCCTCAGAGTCTGTAAACAAGAAACTTTGGGGAAATATCATGTGGTTTTATGTGAACCTAGGTCTAAATACATACAATCTGTAATTACTGCTATAAAAAATGTCCCTGTTCATTTTTACAGAAACAACTTAAAAGTTTGAAACTGGACTCTCTCATAAGCTCTTTACTTAAGGTAGAAATTCTCTCAGCGGCATGCGTGGGAGTGATGTAAAGAAGCGGTGAAATGAGCTTTCCCTCGTTGGGTGAAGCCCTGGTGCTCATCATTTCTCTTGATCCAACAGTCCTTATGAAGTACGAGATAAAGATACTAAAGTGTGGAGAGATTCAGGAGATTGTTCAAGGTCAAATGGCGGATAAGCAGGAAATTCAGCCTCTGACACTGGTGGTTCTTAACCTCTAAGGTGCGCTGGGAAGCATACACCTGCCCCACCCACAAGTGAGGCCCCCCCACCAACCTACTGTCCTTACACCTGTCTCTCCTACTGCTATGTAATGGAAAACACTAATAAGGTGTAGCTACTCTTGAAACATAGCAGGTCAGCCAAAAGGTGAAACTGGAATTCTTTAGTTAATACACTAAGCTTAGGTATAAAGACCAGCATTATCAAAGTCCTTCCTTGTAGCAGTTTTAACAGTGTGAGAAGGCAAGTCTAAAAATTAGCGTTTCTGCCTCATTTAAAGGAAATGCTAGCTAAATGAGCAGTTTTACTGATTTGTCTTTGAAGATGTACAAGGTTTCTTTACTGACTTGTCTGGGCTCTAAAATGCTTTAGCACAAATGCCTCAACAGTTCATGTGAGTAGGAAAGTCGGGCTGTGGAGGGCAGCTTCTCTAGAAGAGAAAGCTTTGGTTTTGGAGAGCCTTTAGGGTACAGTATGGTTTGGATGGAGCCAATACTGAAAAAGTTCATTAAGTTATTAAAACAATTGCATTTACTTATCTCAATTTTAGCTTCATCGCAAAACTAATAAAAAGCATCTGCACTTTTCCTAGCTATTTTGATAAAACAAATTTTCTATATTTATTCTAAATAAGTGAAGAACATGAACACAGTTGATTATATTTTCGTCTAGTGAAGATGATGGTTCTAAGTCCCCATTAAGTTTCTTTACACAGGGATCTCTTCTATGATCACTCTAATAGATGTTGAAGCACAAAACTCATCACCTACATTACGCCCCATTCAGAGTTGGTGCCACAGTGGTAAGAGAGTCTTTTCATGCCTTAATGTAGAATCTACCTTTCATGTTCTGACATTTGTTTCAACAGTTGCAGATGCAAAATGAACCTTTCCTCCTGCCAGTGTGAAAACTTTTTAAATACACTGCCATTTGTTTTACTTGTTGCCCTTTATCCCTGTTGTATTTGTGTTAGAAGAGACTGGCACAGAGGTTCTCCATTGCTTTGAGATGGGAGCAGAGGGGGAGGAAAGGAAAGACTTCATCTGCAAATAAAATACCCAGGAAACCACAGTATCTGGGGCCTGGCACAGTTGACTTGGAGGCATTATTAAACAAGATTTTAAAAAAGGCTTGATAAATTTAAGGTCAGTATTCTCCAGGATTTCATTCAGGCTCTCTTCTCTTCCTGCTCAGCACATTTTCTTCTGGAGTGTTCTTGGTTCTCATCTCCTGTGGTTACCATCTGTAGTTCACTGATTCCCAAGTGTTCCTCCTCCACCCCACTTTTACCTCTAACTGCTGGAGAGCTCTACTGCCACAGTTCACTAGTATTGTGTAAATTTCACCCTTCTTTAAAATAAATGAAACAACAGAATCCAAGTTTTTCACCTACCAAATATACTCTTCCTTTTGGGTCTTTACCTTAGTGACTAGCTACAGGAAGACTGTGGTAGTTGGGTCTTTGCACCCTGGAAGCAAATTTTTAAAATATTGCCCTCTATTATTGGTAGTCAGCCTCCAATGGCTGCAGTAGTACTAAAACAGAGAAAAGGCAAAAGTCCTATTACAGATACACAAGATCCTTTGTGGAATTTAATGCAAAGGAGTACAGGTACTGTGGACCGAGCATAGAGCACGTGCAAAGTCTTTCCGATATGCGTTAAAATGTGAGCTTTGCTAACATATTACTTATTTTTCCTTTGAATTCATGAATTCAGAGTAAAGACCTAAGAATGCCACTTTAAACATATTTAATTAGTTGAACACGGCTTCAGGATAATATTGACTCATAGTTCGCTGTACTTAAAAATTAATGGAATGTTTTCTAATAATAGATGCTTGTATTTGTTATTTACCATTCCCAATGAAACCATACTTTTTGTCTCCACAGACTTACAAAGCAGAGATTTCAGACAATTAACTGGACATTTCAAGAACTTTTTACTTGAATTGTCTAGACAATTGCCTTGGTACCCTGTTTGCTTTTCATATGGAGACAAAAAGAAAGCAAAAGTTTTGTCTGTCTAAAAAGCCACCTTACAGGAAAATAAAAGGACAACATTGTTCAATAACAGTTGAATGCTAGGCTACTGGGCTTTTATATATATTGTATTTTTTTAAACAAAAGCAAAGTATTTCCCAAATAAGGTACTATATTTAATAAATATTCATTGTCATAGAAGTTCCTGGGACATACGATTTCAAAAAAGAGAAAAAACAAACCCCAGCACGTTCCCTAATGGTTGAAATTGTTGGATTAGCATTAGTAGGGGGAAATGAAATGTAAACATAGCTAAATGTGGTGAGCAGGAGAATCCTACAGCACTGAAGCTTGTCCTCCCATCTCCAGCTCCTGAGCAATGTTAATTGTTCTTGTCTTGCCCCCCCCCATTCTTCTGTTCCACATTCCCCCTACACATCCCAAGTTATCAGGGTCAAGGCAAGCTGCACAAATACTAAGACTGGAGTCCAAAGACTGAAATTAAGGGCAAGTTCATTTCTTACAAGAACTTTGATAAGCTGACAGAAAGCATAAATTTTATACATTAGAAGTTCTAACTTAAGTATTACATAGAATCAGAATATTCTTGCTAATCTCCAGGTTTGTGGTTGTGTTATCAGGCATTTCATACTTCATGAGCATCAGTGTCTCCAGCTGTAAATGTTTACCCAAAAAGATGTTGGGGGGCTAAAATAAATACTATGTATCAAATGCTAGTGCTTGATACACAATCAGATCTCAAATTAGAAATCATTCCGTGTCTCGCTTTGCTTTGTCTCTGAAGGAAGGAGCCTGCATCAGTGCTGAACCAGCTGTGGCTTGTGAACTAGCAATGGGTCGTGAGCTAACTCATTCAGAATGAGATAAGTGTAGAAAGGAAGAGTGTGGGTGGAAAATTTTGGTGTGGTTTTCTAGAATAACTTTATGTCTGGTGATTCTAATAATAAAAAGATCTGCATTCCTGTAAGTTTTTCATCCTTAATTACTTCATTGTGTAGTAATTAATTTTCCTATGATTTACACAATTATTGGTCTGTAGCAGTTTCCAAAGAAAAAAAGTAAAGCTGGTTCTTTCTCACAGGTGATTTGGTATCATAGGACCATATGACCTCCTGAGATATTCTTTCTAGCTTTAAATTTCTTTAATTCTGGATAAACAAGACACTTTATTTCAGTGCTCTACAAAATATACTCATAAGAGATACAAATGTTTTTAAGTAAAAATTACTAGGTTAAAATTGCAAATCTATACCCCTTAATATTCATTTACACTTCTCACTTGGATTAAAAAGGATGCTACAATTGCCTGAGGAAAACTTTGTCTGACTTATTGAGTCAACTTTCAGTGTGTTCCTAAATTCTAACCCACTTGAATTCAAAGATCTGTTGTTAATGAAGAGCAGTATATATCACAAAATGATGGTGATCGTGCTGTCACCTGCTATCACACTGTATCATTAGTTACACTGAAAAGGAAATCATTCATTTTTCAAAAACACCATTAGCTAACATTGCATGTGTCATTTAAATGTCCTGGGATAGGTGGTCAAGTTTGTCAAGGTTAACTTATTATTTATTTATTGTGGGCTGACTATGTGTAGAACACTGTTCTGCAGTTGATCCAGGGAGAACAAAGACTAAATATTAGTTCTTTCTTTCAGAGGACTTTGATCATGGACTTTCTTTCAGAGGACTTTGAGGAGTACAGCATATACATATGGGAAGAAGAGTCACAATGAAAGGATGGGAGAAAAATCCAAAAGTCCAGGAGAAGGAGGTGCCCTTTCCAGAGAAACAGGGGCCCCTGTAGGAATGACCCTTTAATGAGAGGAAGAGTTGATAATGGGAAGAAGAGAGTGTGCCAGGTGGTGTGAACAGTATGACAATCCCTTGACATTAAATATAAATAAAATTATCTCCGCAGATAGTTTCATGGCTTCCAAGGTGTGGGGGAAATATTAAAAACCATGCAGGTTGAATATTGCTGTTCTGATAATTTGAAAGTGTTTCGAGTGTCAACATGATACTGTAAGTGGAAATTTGCACACCTAAACTTTGTGTGATGGACCACAGTCCAAATATGGGCACAATAAAAATATTGTATAAATATGTACCTACAGGTTAGGCGTATATGGTCTATATGAAACATGAATGCATTTTTAGTTTAAACTTAGTTTTCTTCTTTGAAATATCTCATGCATATGCAAATTTTTTAAAGGCCTCAAGTCTGAAGCACTTTGCTGCTCAAATGTTTCAGATAAGGCCTACTTAACCTGCACTACAAATCTGGTAAGATGTTAAATGGGTAAAAGCTTTGAATACAAGGTCAAAAGTTTGAACTACCCTAGCATGCAGCAAATAGCTAAGTAAATCAATAAATAAATGTTCAAACTTAATTCTGTCCATTTAGTAATAGGGATTTACTGAAGAACTAAGAGTGACATATAGCAACTGTGCTTGGGGGTGATTCACTTAGAGAAATAATAAAGATAAATTACATCATTAGGTCGATTGTGAAACAGACGGTAATGCAACCATTTATGCATCAAGTGATGAAAGAGAGGACATCGCTACTGATTCCCCAGATATGAGAAGGCAAAGAAACACTGTGAATAATTTTGAGCCACAAATCTGATACTCTAGGTGAAGTGGACCGATTTCTTTGTAAAATATTTACATCCCTAATTTAAAAACTTATCAAACGGCACAAATTCAAGATGGTTTTACAGACGAATTTTACCAAAATGTTGAAGAAATTATACTAATTCCCTCTCAACCTCTTTAAATAGATAGAATGAAGAAAATATCTGCTAACTCATTTTATGAGGCTGGAATTACATTAATGCAAAACCAAAGGCATTGCAGTAAGAGAAAACAACAGACTAATGCAAAATCTTCAAAACATTAGCAAACTGAATTCATCAATATATGCAAAACATTATAAACAATGATCAACTGGAATATCCCTCAGGTAATCTAAGATTTATCTTCATTTCTTCATCTCAGTAGGTTTAAAAATAAAAATCACATGTTCATATCAATAGGTGCAGAAAATTCATTTGACAAAATCTAACACCTATTCTTGAAAAAGACAAAAAGAAAAGGAAAAAGTTTCCCACCGAACTGCAACAGACAGGGAATTTCCTTAGCTTCTTAAAGATTATTGGTAAACAACCTACAGTTAACATAACGCTTAATGGGCAGAAACCACATCTTTCCCACTAAGATAAAAAGTAAGACAAGGGTGCCATTTTTCACTATTATTTTCCAACACGGTACTGGACATCCTAGCTCATGCAATAACATCTGCAAAAGAAATAAAATACATACAGATTAAGAAGAGTTAGTTTAGGCTATGAAAAGAAGACTCTATACCAGGTGATTTGCACAAGAGAAATTTATTACAGTTGTAGTCCGGGATGTATAAGATAGAGGTATTGCAGGAATTGGTGTCTGGTGAGCCTCCTTTTTCTAATTTGAAGATGACCTTCTTCTCATGGTATCCTCACATGGCCTAGAGTGTACATAAAGAAGACTGGTTCTCTTTTGTCTTTTTATGATAAGTTCATCAATCTTTCCCATGAGGGTGCCACCTTTATAATCTAAATACTTCCCAAAGACCTACCACATGGGCATTGGGGTGCTCATATGAATAGGGGTGGGGTAGGGTTAGAATAAAAACATTCAGTCCTTAGCATCAAGGGGGAAAAAAACTATCTCTCTTCATAGATGACATTGTCTTCTATGTAGAAACTCTGAAAAAGCTGGCATATAAACTCTTGGAACTGATATACAGTTATAAAAAGGTTGTAGGACATAAGGTGAATAAGCAAAATTGCAACACATTTTTATATATAAGCAATGAAGAAGTAAAATTTAAAGTTAAAAACACATTGTCATTAATATTAGCACCTGCTGGAGTCAGGGTTTGCAAGGGAAATAATTTAATACAGGACACATAATTTATAGGATTATTTTATAGCAGTCACCCAAAGAGTCAAGTAAAAATGCATGCAGGAAATCTATCCACACATTAAAGACCCAAAGAATCCAGCTGAGGGCCTGGATCCCATGGCAGTGTCCTGCACAAGTCCAACTGAAGACCTAGAGCCAGTGACAATGTCCCCTGACAAGTCCAACCAGAAACGTGGAACCCACAACAATGTCTCATGTAAGCCTGTTTCGGGGATCTGTGCTGGGAAGGCCCAAAGTCAGTGGTGGAAGCTCCCTGTGGAATAGAGTGATGAAGCATCTGTGCTAGCAGGCTGAGGGATCTGCACTAGAGCCAGAAAGTGATGCCCAAAGTAAGGACCAGAGCTCCCCAGAAAGGTACCACAGCCATCCTCAGTGACAATGAGATCCTGAGCTCCTCTGATGATGAGAAAGCAGAGTCATATCAGGACACTGAACAGTGTACCACCTTCAGCTCCAGACCAAGGAAGTGATGCTCAAAGTAAGGACCAGAGCACCACCCAAGTGAACTGCAGCCATCCTCAGTGGCAAAAATGTCCCGAGCTTCTCCAATGATGCTAACAGGCGAGTTTATATCAGCAAAGCCAGCATGACAGGTTCCTCCGGGAGAGCCAAGAGCCCCACCTCTTCCCCTCCAGTTCTCCTTTTGTGCTATGGGCACCACCGGGATACGGCTCAGCTGGGTGTGACCAGTTGACACAGTTGTCAACCCACCGCGGCACCCCTTCAAGATGAAGTGCTTCGACATACGTCTAACCAAACGTACAGATTCATACAGGGAAAACTATAAAACTTTCATGAAATAATAAAAGGAGAACTAAGTTAACAGATTGGCTGTGTTTGTGGCTAGGAAGATTCAATACTGTTAAGAAGTCTTATGAAACTAAAACTGCCTTGAAAACAGCTATTAAAAATCTCAGCGTTTCTCATATGAAATCATCAAGGAGATATATAAATTATTACAAGAGCAAGAAATTATCCAGATTTTGTCTAGCTTTAAGCTCTTTGAATTTGAGGTTCTATTCTAAAGAAAGAACAGAAATTTAGTTATGAAACTGATATAATTTAGAGTGGGCAAATTCAGAACACCAAATCATAATTTTAAAATGCTAAAATACCACTAGTATAGAAAAATTAGAGAATAGTATATTTTTAATCAAGTGACACACCCTTGCAGTGTTGCTTTATATTTTTATCACATACCCTTGGATCATTTCTTCGTGTAACTAAGGTTGTGTTATTTCATAGTTTATACAAAAGATAGAATCAGCTTGTGTTCTTTTCTATGGTTTGTCAAAGTTTGATTTTATTTTCCCTTTTAACTTGCTAACTGTTTGAAAGAACTTTTGTCTGCATCACAACCGAGTCAGGATTTATGATTGTTGCAAACCTCCATTAAATGCCTTGTATATATGAGCAAAGAGGTTGAAAGGGTTTTCCACAGTCAAACATCTGGCTCCACACATTGCAAACCCTACTTCTCTACTGCCTCTGTGTTCCAGTGATGGCATCTAGAATCTCTGGCTTTCAGTTCTATGTCCTGATAGCAGGAGTGCAGTGACTTCTTACCTAAGCTTTACAAACATTTCTGGAAGAAATTCTTTCACCAGGACAGGTATGAACAATTTAACTAATCAAAGCGATGACTGTGAAGCACACAAATATAGCCCACTTAACTCAAACCAGGTGTATCCTGCCAAGTGTGGTGGCACATCCTTGCAGTCCCAGCATTGAGGCTGAGGCAGGGGGATCACTGTGAATTGGAGACTAGCCTGGGCTACATAGTCAGTTCAAGGCCAAGCTGAACTATATAATGAGACCCTGTCTCAAAAGTCCAAAACCCAAAACCAAATCCAAAACTGAATCACATCAGACCAGTCTGGACCAGACCAAACCAAACCAAAAAAACAAAACAAAACAAAAAACTAAATGTATTCCCAACTCAGAGTTCTGTTAGCAGGATCTTGCCACGCCCACACTTGAGCCGCTGCCATCTAGCAAGTGGGGAAGCATAGTAGAACAGTACTAAGAAAGGAAGAAGTCAGCTGTCTTGATTGTATTCAAGATATGCTACTTTTGCAAATTTTATTAAAATCATGATACAATGAACTCATTGCTAGACCTTTCCTGGGGCTTGGGAGGACCTTGTGTGAGGGAGAGGCCTTGAAGTTTCATGGATTTTTCAGTTAAAAACAAAAACACTAGTAGGACATGATTTCATCCACTGGCAGGTTTCTGTAATTATTTTGGTTTTAAACTTTTGCAACTCATGATTCTGAAATTCTAAATATAGAAATAATTGAAAAGCATAAGTCACATCATTGGTCAAACATTTATTCCCATAGGCTTTTCTCTCAACCCCTAAAGCTGCACCCAGCATTATAACAGGATGGAGCCTTTTACACCAGATTCTGGATGAAGACACTATTACGTGGCTTTGCTGGCTTTGCTAACATAGATCTGTCCCTTTGAGATTTTTTTTTTGATGTTTTCTTTCTCATTTATTGTTTTGTAGCCATGACTTTCTTTAAATTAGGTCATTTTGTACATTCCTACAAATTTGCATCTAGTTGAATTTAATCAGAACTTTTTCAAAGGTGAAGGAGAAATAGAAAACAATGGGAAAAAATGTTGCAGCAAGATTTCAAATGAAAGCAGAAAAACAGAGCAGCCAAGACCCGCCTCACTCTCCTGCAGTGAGCTTTGCTGCTTTTGTGTTCTTTTAAATGCCTTGTGTTTAACGCCCTCGGCCTTCTGCGCACCCCTGTTCTTGACCTGTGTATTTAAATGCTTCCCTACTCCTGCACTCATGCTCGGATTTTGTTTTTTAAATTTCTTAGTCTTTTAGTTGTATTCACTTTTAATTGTGGGCGTTTTATTTTACTTTTTGTATTGGAAATAGAACTCAGGACCTTGCGCTTGCCAGCCAGGCACTTGTGCCACTTAGCTGTATCCCCGGCCCTTATTCTCAGATTTCCCCTCTGGAATCAATCAACAAATTTCTCTTCCTTCCTCCCCTTCTCTTATGATGCTGGAAAGAGTTATCGTTTTTATGTTTTGCCTGGTTTTATAAGTTATGCTCCTCTTGCCTGGGTTGTAAGTTACATGATGGAAGGAATAGAGCCTTGAATTCTTGCCTCATCTTTAGTGCTTTGTACACATAAGAGATACTCAGTTCTTGCTTATTGTATTGGTTTATGGATTCATTGATTGAGCAGGAACTAGCAGTTATTGAAGACCTACTGTGTGCCAGGAACTGTTTTTCGGTTAACAACATCATAGCACACCATACTATCAATATCACCTTTCCTAATGTACTTTATATGAATATAATTATATTTGTATTTTATTCTTAAATCAGTTAAAATTAGTTTTATTGCCTTCTCTTTGACAAGCCATATTAGTGCTGCTTATGTTTGCCAGCTAGCATCAGTAGTGTTGCAAACCTCGTATTCACTGGTTTGACAAAAACTTTTTGCAGATTCCTATAGATCAGTTGAGTTATCTATAGGATGACATATGAGCCAGCTGCTGTTAGATTTAATACCTCCTACAGCCACCACACTTCACTCTCTCCCCTCTTGCCTTGTGTTATTGTGCTATATTGGGTATGTCCTTTTGTATTTTGTTATTGGCTACAAGTTTCTTATGTGTCCTTCAGTGCAGTGTAAGCTGTATGTAGGGCCAGCTTTAATGTGGACCTGGCCCATTTCCAGTACCTATTACTAGAGGGTCCAGCAAATACAGTGCTCATGAGTGGGTTTTCTGAACATTTGAAAAATGAATTAAGACTATCTTCTTGGTTTGGGTGAAGTTATATAATTTGTATATAGCTAATATCCCCTATGAAATTCACTATCCAAATTGCATGTCCTAAAACATGATGTAAATGCCAGCCAAATATCCTGATGAGATACAGTAAGTCCTCAACTTATACGCATTCGAGTTATTAACTTTCACATATGGCAACGGACCTCACTCTACCAACGTTCATAGATGTGAGAAATTGTGGATGTACTTCATCCTAACTAACCCTAACCCTGTACCACCATTTTAAGGTAACTATAAAAGGAAATATAGTTAATATATAGTGTTTGTATGTGTGTATGTTTGGGTTTTATGCGTTACATTATGTGTTTCTGTCAAACGTGCACAAGACTCGCTTTTTCATACTTAGGAACAAATCCGACTTGCAAATGTTTTCCCAGGGTGGAACTTGCTGGACAGTCAGGAGTTAGTCCCTCCTCCTCTATAGCTACTACGTTTAACTTTTAAAATCTAATCATGGGTTTAATGTCCCTAATGCTAGTTTGTGTTTTCTTTCACTAACTGAATTTGCTAGAAAATATCATATCTTTGCCCTTATCACTTTATCACATGATAGTCATTGCACAGATAATAAAATTGTTTGAATAAATACATTGCTTTTGTATACTTAGCATATAGCCAGTAGAATCCCTTTGCTAAAGACCTAAATTCACAAATGTCCATTTCTATAGCTAGAGAGACAGATTAGTAACATTTCTTGAAATAGATTTAAATGCAGTAATATGTTTAAATGTCTTTGCTGTTTTATCATGACTTATAATCACAGTTAATTTTTGTAATTCTCACTTAATTATGAAGCCTACATCTCAAGTAGTCTTGTGTTATTTAGCTTACTTTGCTAAAATGGATCATTTGTCTACCCTACACAATGAGCACATGCCTACAATCTGTGCCTTCCTTTTCATCTTTAGCATTTAGTTTCATTTTCCCAGTTTGAGTTTCTCTTGACAGAGACCTCCTAAATTGTCTAGAATATATAATGGGCTTTAATTGCCCAGAAAAATAATCAATACATAGATAACAAGATGAGTTTGTTACTGAGGTGGAATTTTACTCTTTTAGTTTCTCCAGATTAAAAATTTTAAGAATTGGATAAAGGTAGCAAATAAACTTTGAATCTGTCAGAATTTAAACTGTTTGTATAGTTATGGTCAGTGATATTGTTATATTAATAAATACCTAAAATTCCTCTACTTTGAAATAGTCACCACTGTGGGAACATTTTCCTTCTGAAGAATATCACTCGCCCTCAGAAGCAGTATATATTTCTTGAGTGAAAACTGTTTGCTCTAGGATAAAGGATTTTTTGTAACATATGTAATGGCTGAAGTTTTTTTTTTTTTTTTTTTTAGTTTTTATATCTTCTATCCTAGTTACTTTCAAACTACTTTATCCTTAGATTTTAGTTATTCTTAGACTTTTTCTTGAAACTCCCCTAATCTCCTTACTGCTGAGAAGGGACACAAAAATGCAAATCAAACAGAGATCGTTGTAGACGCTGGTATGACCCAGCCATGGTCACAGCTCTAGAGCATCGCTGCGGTGAATTAGAGAGGGGGGATTAAGGGGCTTGGGTAACAGACCACAGATGGAGGACCCAATTCACAGTTTCCTATGCACACAGAAACTACCACCAAATGGTTGTGCAGTCTTTATGTTTTCGATCACTCATGGATTTCCTGCCTTAGCATAGTCTCTGGCTCTGTACAAGTTGCATTTCCAGAGCCAACACCCTTTGGTTAGGTGTGTCTACCTTGATTATTGTTAATGAAAGGATTCATTATTACATTTTCATGAACAAAATGATTCAAAATCATTTTTGACCGCAAAGTCATAGTCATCAGCAGTATCTTCAAAGCCATTTCAGACTTGTACTGCATTTATTCATTTTCATCCTAGCCTAGATATTGTATGTGGGGTGATATAGACATCTTTCCCTTAATTAAACTAATCCTGATAATGATAATGACAGCAATACCATGAATTGGGTTAATGTATAATACAGTAACATGCATTTTTTGGCACTTACGATGTGACAGATGTTGGATTCAACATCCAAAATGTGCTCCTTCACAGTCACCTAATGTAATTTTATAAGTGAGGCACAAAGAAGAATCTACTTGCAACTCTACTTGCCAAAGTTGGTGCAGCTAGTAAGGCTGGCCCCAGTGCTTCTTAGTCAAGTGGTAAATTTTGTGGCAAAGGAAAGACAGATATTTTCCTCTCTGAGACTTAGAGAACTTTATCTCACCTATGGAATTTTATTTTACAGTGACTTACGTATTGATTTCCTATTTTGGTATAATTACTATTTTACATTTCACCATTTAGAATAGCACTTACTTGTAATCTCACAGTTTTGGTGACTCAGGAGTTCAGCCATGGTTCTTCTGGGTCCTCTGTTCAGATTTAGGGCAAGACATCAGCAGGGCCTATAGCCTCATCTGAACTCACTGTTTTGTGGCAGACTCAACTCTTTGCACAGAATGAATGACTTCTGCTCCCAGAAAGCACCCACCTTTCCCTGCCATTTAACCCTCTTTCTAACAAGGCCAACAAAGAGTGTCCCTGCTGCTTCCTCTCTCTTGCTGTATGGCAAGACCCTCATTTAAAAGGTGCACTTGATTTGGTCCTGTGGGGAAATATTCTCCCTTTGATGAACTCAAAGCCAGTTGATTAGGAACCTTGAATATGTCTGGACTTTTTTTTAACCTTTGACCTATTTTGCAATGAAACCATGGGAATGATATCCTCTCATCTGTACATGCCCTGCCCTCGTGTAGGGAGGGATTGTTCACATCAGGGTTCACCTTAGAATTCTGGCTACCACAGTTTATGAGGAGGACTTGCTTCATCTGTACTTATTTCCTCATTGTACAAAAGGCCTGGAGCTAATAAGCAGTCTTTGTCTTACCCACAGCATATGCTGTTTTATCCACAGTATATAATAAAATGCCTTACACAGAATAGGCAATTGATATTTGCCGAGTGCTGTATTTTGTGTATCAGTTTTAGCATCTCACCCAGAGTCTTTATTGGCATATGCTCTATATTAACACCAGTTTGGCCTATTTTTAGAAACAGATGTCTCAGCTATCACTGTTGGAAGTTACACAGATGTGGAGGTAGTGATTTTACCCCTGGAGGGAGAGAACAATAACAACCGTTTGTTACAAGTTTGGCTACGCTCCTTGGTGATCACTTACATTCTTCAGAGCTAAAAAATGTGAGCACATGCTCTCAATTAGTGAGCTCATGAAGAACTTTGTAAATAAATAGCACCAAAGTTCTAAAAACTTGGAATGACTTCATCTTGTTTACAACTGGAAGCTTTTCATGGATGCTTGAGATTATGTATTTTATTGTCAGGATGCTTAGCAGTCATACTAATATTTCTTTTCTGTTTCTGTGTACAAATGTATGTTTCTATGGTAGGTATGCTTTAGAGTCTCTGTGATGCGGGTTTAATTCTTTTGTGAAAACAACACTTCTAGAGTAACTCTTATAAATAGCAAACTTTTTCACTTTTTCAAAAATAATCAATTTATCAGGAATTTCTAGCAACTCCACATACCCTTCTCAACTTCTTTGTATCAAATTCAAGTTCCTTTTCTCCCTAGTTAATAATAATAACTATTATCTACTAATATAAAACAATTTTGGAAGCTTATTTTCCTTTGAAGCAATACAGTGCCTTCTCCAGCAAAACTCAAGGATTTCCAGGAATTCCTTCAGACACTGGTTTTTGTCTGCATTTATTGTCCATTCTTGTATCTTCCGAGATGATCTTTTTGTACCATCATTTTGGAAATCATGGGCTTGGGAAGCTGAATTACGTGAGCCATCACTTCTCTGCGGAGGACCGCTGACTTCACAGGGAGAAAAATGGTGTGTAACGCTGAATAAACACTTGGAAAATATGAAAACATTTGCAACCAGGCAGTTTGAATGACTGAAAATATATTCCTTTGTCTTTTAAAGAAAAAGTCATCTGTGAGCCAGCCAGAGAACTGACCACTTTACCCATAGAAACATTTGAATGATTGGAAATATATTCCTTTGTCTTTTAAAGAAATAGTCTTCTGTGAGGTAGGCAGAGAACTGGCCATGTTATCCATGTAAACATGGTTTTTTTTCTTCTTTCCATGGTGCCAGCTGTGATACCTTAATTTAAGTGAGGTGACTTCATTTAGAAGGCATTTAATAAGGACCTGTGATTTGTTACTTAGCTCATATAACTTGACAAAGTTAGTTGCTAACAAAACATATCAGGAACAGTGGATCATAATGAAGATAAAATTTATAGATGTAATTTTAGCTCTTCATGCTCCTTGCAAGAGCTATCTGTGAAAGAACATAGGCTTCAAACCATCTAGATGATCTTAATTTGTTTCCTCAACCTAGAAAATGATAGTCACTGAGCTCCCCTTCATGGGCTTGCTGTGTGGCTTACATAAATTATACATGCAAACTGCTAAACACAGCAATTGGCACATTAGTTTTCCTTAGGAGATTTAAAAAGAAACAAGCTGTGTTATTTACATGCACCTACTCCCCAAAATGAATGGAAACTTCCTGTACTACAAGCATACACTAATAAAATAAAAATTTTAAAGGTAAAAACCCAGAGAAATAAGTGTTACCCATTGTCACTGTTACAGTTGATCTCTTATTGTGCCAGTATATACTGTGAGCAGAGGGAAGCTCTCAACAGTGAAAAACCAATATTTTCCTGTATAGGGTTCCTGTAGATATATGTAGATTTGCACATGGTATCAGTGTTTGAAATAACAGAAAGCTGTTTTACAAAATACTTTTGAATACTACCACCTGTTTCTGGTGATACATAGCATAGTGTTTCATTTTTAGAGACATATACATGAAAAATTATTAATGAAATATTTTCAAAACACTAGCTTTATTCTTTCATACATATATTGATATATGTATATACACATGCATATATAGGTATATAAATATTTAGATATATGCATAATTTTCTGTTGTTATTTGGATATTTTGCCCACTCTGAAAGGTAAAAGAATGTGCTACAAAAAGACACTTACAAATAGGATCTTAATGGACCTAGATAGAAAAAAACAAAATTATGCTAATGGAAATGAAATGTTAGCATTTAGATAGCCATGAGAATGTGCTAGTAGTGGTCCAAACACGTACCATGTATTAATGCACTAAATTCTTACAAAACAGCTCTCTGAGGTAAGCACTGTTAATACTGCTCTTTATATAAATGAGGGAAATAACTCACAGAAGAGATAAATGACTTGATTATGGTCGCAGTGCTATTGCACAGAGGAAACAGGGAATTGTAGCTTTGTTGTTTGGCTCTAGAGCCCTTTCTTTTAAGCAATAATTGGTTTCCATGAAAAAAAAGACCATTTCATATTTCTCTAAATAATTCCTCCTTTAGAGCCAAGCAAGAGAGACCCCTGCCTAAGCGTCTGTGTTTTAGAGAGGCTCCTGCGTCAAGAAATGTGTTAAACAGCCCATGAGCACCTGGTCTTTGGAAGCCTTTGCTCCTTGCTGGTGCGGTGTTACATGTAACTGCTTTAGGCTCCAGGAGAGTCTTCTACCTCAGCAGAAATGTCATGAATCCTCAGTAGAGCATTTCCAACGTGAATATCCAGAGGTGTGTTCCTGCTAGTGGCAGAGGGACATGATTTCTGTACATTGAAGTTGCAGATGTGCGTGAGGAAAAAGATTAATTAAACCTCCCAAGCCTCTTTATCTGGTGTAATATATCCAGTGGACTTTTGTATTAATTTGTTTTTTCTCTCTGTTAGTTGTGAGCATCAATTTTCTTGTTTCTGTGTATGTTCCTTCTGTGGTTTGAGAAGTATGAATGCACTGTGGAATTCAAAAGATGTTCATTAGGATTTGCAAAACTTGCTGTTCTAAAAATACAATACACGTATATACTTAGATAAAGCATTCATGGAGGATGACATGTTGGTGACTAGATGGGTATTAATGCTGAAATTACAAATAGTTTTATTTGTATAATTACAGTTAAATAAAATTTTCAAAATGTTATATGTGGTTATTTTCAAAGTAGGAATATGAAATATATTCCATTGACCAAGTTGCTTGCTTTAGGACTCTGACATATCTAGACAACTCACCTTTGTACTTTTCTTGATGCCTACATTGGGTATATTTCAAATATCTAAATATTTGAGAATTTAAATTCCAGCCATCACATTATTTGCTGAGATTTTCATTTCCCTTTTTTTGTAATATATTTCCTTATGGTAGATCTTAGAAAGGGAACCACATTCTGAGGGAAAATCACTTTTTTTTTTTTGGCAGTACTGGGGATCAAACTCAGGACCCTGTGCTTGCTAGGCAGACGCTTATTCCACTGAGCTATATCCCCAGCCCCCTTCTGAGGGAAAATCAAAGATCCTATAAAATCCGGATTTTACCTTCTCTACCTAAGGCTGTACCTAAAATTATAAATTTTTGTTTATTCATTTTTTAAAATTGTGCAAATTTAGGAGCAAGATTGTGGAATTCCGTCAAGAGCACACGTGCTGCCTGTTAGCCACACTGCCGGGGCGCAGCTCCGGCCCCGCAGCCGATTAGCTGGTGTTGCTGCTGAAATTAGTTGAGCTCTCTGCACCTCAGCTCCTCTGAAATCAGTGTGCCTAGACAGAGAGCTCCGAGTATTATTGTGAGATCTGGCCTTGAGAAAATACTCAGAACCTTAGGCATTGCTCTTTTTTTCTCTTTTATTGTTTTACTTTTTATTTGAAAAATTAAAAACCTGACAAAAAAAAGACAAAAGCAAAACAACACAAAAACAATAAAAATGATTCATGACCTCAAGATAAAATGATAGTTTACAGTGGTTGCTACATTACATCTTCAGTGAAGTTGCTCAGTCCATTAGACATAAGAATGTAAGAGTGATCAAACAGACAGTAACAAGTAAAAAGTAAAAATAAAAATAATTTTTTAAAAGAAATTAGAAATGATGCAGAGCTTCACAATACAAAATGGTAGGAGTGCAACAATCCCAATGCCCATCAACTGAGGAATGGATAAAAAACGATGTATTTTTATACAATGGAGTATTACTCAGCTATAAAGAAAGATAAACTAGAGGCTTTTTGGATGCAACTAGAGACCATACTCATTAGTGAAATAAATCAGATTCACATGTGTAAACATCGTATTTCCTCCCTTCTATAAGAACCTGAAAGAGTAAATAAAATCTGAAAGTCATTTGTCTTTTATTTAATTTTCAAGGTTTTCCTGCTACTTTAACTAAGAAGAACATTTTTAAAAATTAGTCAATCATTTATTTATGTGGGGAGCTTCCTGCACTTTTTAGACATAAGACAAGGATTTTTTTCTAACAAATTCTATTTCATGGCTGGACCATTTCTGTATATAACATTTCTGCGTTTTCCTTCATTTTTTGTTTAGTAATAAAGTTAAGAAAAGCAGAAGAAAAATCTTTCCCCTCCTTGTATGTGATTTGCAGTCCTTCTGATCAGTTTGAATTAGCAAATATTCCACATCAAAACAGCTAAATGGGTAAATTAAAGAAAACCGCCTGTCCCACAGAAAGTGTGTCCTTCTCTTCCTCCGCCTCCCTCCTGGAGGGCCCCAGTGCTTCTGCGCCCAGACAGCTGGGATAGCAACAGCAGTTTCAGGCGAGGCTGGTGCGTGTTGGCCTGTCTTGGGTCAGGTGCGGCATTTTCCACCTGTGGCATTATTTCAGTGTTTTGGAGCCTTTCTGACTTCATGTTTTTAGATTAAGGATAGTCTAGCTGTCAGTGAGTCGCACTGTTTTCATTTGCAAAGTGCAGGTAATCTTCATAGAGCTGATACGAAGGTGGTTGGGAAAAAGATCTAAGAAAGCACTTAGCACAGCTGAAGAACTTAGTAGTGAACAAATATCAGTTGTCATTATGATTGTTGTGAAGGCCGTGTTCCTTAGTCCCCAGGTAATGTCAGCATTGTGGATTGCTTGGTACCTGCACGCTAAGCATTTCCTGAGCACCACGCATTTTAAGATATTCCTGTTCTCTAAAAGAGCCTAATTCGCAGGCATTACTACTCTGGGACCTGGTCACAGTAAACTCAAAGAACTGAGGAATGCAGGGTATACATTTCTGGTTAATAGGAAATGCTCATTTCTGAAAACTGCATTCGAAGGATTTTGAAGTCCCTGCCTATGTTACAGGCATGTTTTCTGAACTAACACAATGTAATTTTCTTTGCAATTACACTGGTATAAAATCTGTTGGTGTCCGAACACCCTAATTAATGCCCCTCTGCCAGTAGACTTTTTGGGTGAGGTGCACAGCCTAGGAAGCTGGCAATTATTTTAAAACCACATGAGCTTATCATCTCAGCACCACACAAAGAATCAATTACTTGCTGAGTGAGCAGCTTTTGCTGAGATCTGGGGCAAACCCTTGACCTCATTTACCCTCTTTCAAGAGTAGAGTGATGGCTTCCAGAAGGACTGTAAGGCGTAACTTTTCAAAGAACACAGCTATTGAGTATGAAAAGCTATGTTGTGATAAAAGGAAATAAATAGTGACCTCACTTAAGTCAATTTGTTATGATTTAACCCCAACCATACCATTCATCTCCTTTTAACAAATCTGACCACCACTCTTTAGCCCAACTGAGACCATATACCCCTTGGAGAAAGAGTTCTAAACTGTTGCATAAAATTGCACTGAGGATATTTCTCCCATATTTATACTCTATACCAGTCTCCCATACAGACATGCGCTTGGTATAAATGAGAGCTTGAGTTATTGTCTAGATTATTAAATGCTGACCGCTTACGAATGAGGCAACATAACCAGTGACCTCAGACTCATCTACAGAACAGGTACTTGTAATAGAGATGCTCTCTGAGTGACTGCACATGATATCCACAGAGTACAGGGACCCGTGACTCTCCACTTCAACCCCTCAAAGTCAGTGTCCTGCATTTATTAGAGCCTAAAAATATTTGCTGAATGGAAAACTGAAGTTAGGAGGCTCCTACTCATTGTATTTGTTCAAGAAATTTCATTTTAGGATGAAATGAAGAATTGAGTAAATACAGCACATATGTCTTACTTTTGCATTGACTCTGGACTTTAAATTACAAAATGAGTGCAGTGCTCTCCATTGGCTGTTTCTCCCGCATTCCTGATATCTTGGCAAATACCTACGTTGTCACAGCTGTAGGTAAGAAAACTTGTTTTGTGCTCTTCTTTTTTTTTTTTACAACCCTACATCCTTTTTATGGCAGGAAAAACAAGTTTGTTGGCCAGAAAAGTTAAAATTGTAGCTTTTATACACTTCAGTTGATATTTTCAGAGTAAATTATTGTTTTTCAAGAAAAACACTGCAGAAAACATCACTGTAGAACAAGAGCTGTAGAACTTCAACTAGGTGCTCCAAGTCCCTCAGTGACTCCCTTGGGAATGTTCAGACATGTCTGAGATTGTTTTCATCTTTCAGGCCACTGGAGAGGGTGGAGTGAGTTATGCTTTCAAAGCAAGGGCTGTGGAATGACCTGCACAGAACTAATGGAGCCAACTCGCATTTTTCTCTCCTCGTACATCAGCAGCGTAGATTTCCAGTGTGAAATATGGAGAGATAAATACATATTGGAGTTTGTGGGATGCTTCCTTCTAAAGATTAGTGCTATATATTTGGCCTTTCAAAAACAATAACAGTAATGAAGATTACATGTACAAGTATTCATTACAGAAATGATGGACTTTTCTGGGTTGTATAAGTGAACTCTTAATGGAAAATGGTGAAAATATGTCTTACATATCAAGTGTGCTTCCACTGACAAAATTAAATCTTTCTCTTTTCCTCTCTTCTCTCTCTCTCTCTCTCTCTCTCTCTCTCTCTCTCTCTCTGTCTGTCTCATTTTTTTGTTGTTTGGTCTTTAAAGCAGTCTGTGACTGTATGATAGTAAACAAACGTTATATTAAGAATTTGGGACATGAACAGTAGCATCTTACTGTGACTGGAAGCAGAAGCTTATCAATCTCCTTCCTGGCTCCTCCTTACAGGGCTCAGATGAGTGTAGAAAGGACTGATGACTTTAGTGGAAAGAGTGGTTTTCAAAGTCAAAAATTTTGCTGTTTATTACTTTTTTAGTATGTTTTGTATGCACTGTGCTATGTGCTGGATATAAAACATAGAACAAATAAAGATATAATTCTTGATAGAAATTATAGTTTATCTGAGTAAAAGTAGAACAAAAAATAAATAAATGTCCTGAAAGAGTGTATAGTGAGAATTTTAAGCGAGGTTAAGTAAGTGATCAGAAAAGGAGTCTAAGGATGTAACATTTAGACTGAGATCTGAAATATTAGTAAAAGTGAATGAGTATAAGAGCTGAGGGAAAAGATTTCCAGGCAGAGAAGCCTCAAGGAGAAAGACAGAAGCAAGAAATGTCTTGATGTGTCTTAGTAATGTGAAGGAGACCGCTCCAGTCAGTGTGCTAAGGGGAGAATAGAAATGCAGGTAGGTGTCTGGTCACGCAAAATGTTTGGACACATTCAATTTTAATTTTAATTTTAAAAGTAGAAAGCCCAAGGGCTTTTAAAAGGAGTGTCAAGGACTGAAAAATGTTTTAATATTATCATTGGGCAGTATGGGTTGGTTAGGGGTAAAATAGGTATGTGAGAAATAAGCTAGCAGATGATCACACTGGTTCCACGGGAAGCATAAGATCACTGCTGAAATTTGGAGAAAGAGCTGGATGCAAAATCGATGCAATTACAGCTAAGAGAATAAATGGGATTTTGAAAATGGGATTGTAGGATGATTGGACGAGGCAGATGAGAGAGAGAGATCACAGGACTGAAGGTTTATGTGTGGAGCAACTTGTAGGTGATGATGTAATTTGCTGAACAGGAAGTTGAGGAGAAAGGTGAAGAGCTTAATTTTGGACAAAGTAAGTGTGAGATGCATGCACCCATTAAAGTAGGTCATTGGCTATAGAATTTTGATGCTTGGTATAAATGTTTGGAATTTGTGGTATAAAAACTTTATTACATCATATTATAATATATGCAGAGAGAAAGAAGAGGGACCCAGACTGGGCCCAAGGAATTGCAATGTGTAGAGAAGTCTTGGGAGTGTAAAAAGCAAGAGATAATGAGGAAAGGGGGCAAGGGAAGCTTAGAGAGACTGAAGGAAAGTGGGAAACCTCTTGCTGACATGGTGACCAAGAGAAAGGTGATATCCAGGTAGCAGGGTGACCGAAGGGCCGAATGCTGCTGAGAACGCTGCTAACTTGGGAAAGAGAACATCCGCTTACATTCACAGTGTGTCTGAGATGAGAGCTGAAGCTTGAAGCAAAACTGAAGTGAGGTGAAGCATAAACGGTGAGTGGAAAAGTACGCACAGCATATGTAGAAAAGTCCCTCATTCTTCTTCTCTTTGAAAAGGACTGAGATATTGGGCAAAATGGGAGGATATTGTACGATTAACAGAACTATGCTTTTATAAAGATAGGAGATACTAGACCCCATAGAGAGTGCGTGATCTGAAGAGCAAGACTTTTCAAAGGAATATTACAGAGAATGGGATTCCGAGGAATGGTCAGTGCTGACCTTTGTAAGGGAAAAAATGAGATGGGCGGAAACCCATGACATTTTATAATTTGGTGATATAATTTTAGGAGGGAGGAGAAGCCTCCTGGGTTCTGTATTGCTTAGTGAAGTGGTTAAAAGGGAGGGGAGGAGGGAGTTGGAGGGTTTCGGACATTTGAGGAAGAAAACATCAAACTCACTACGAGGGTACAATGTTGGTAACTGCTCCGCAGAACCTTCATGCCTAAAACAGGTCCGAGAAGACAAGGGAGAAGATGAAGGCAAGAGAAGAAGACCAGACTTGTGCTGATTCTATTTTCTCCCTGCTGTTGTGGTAGCCAAGAGGAACCCACCGAACAGCAAAGAGCTCAGATTGAAAATACCTCACTGGGGGAAACCGAGTCTGTCTTCTCCACAGAGACCAAGCACTCAGTGACAGTATTTGTGTCCGAGTGTGAGCTCATGCCAGCAGTTCCCAGCCTGACTTCTATAGGACAATTCAAGTCTCCCATAACTCCCTCCATAAATTTTCCTGAAAATATTATCAGTAACATTATCTTTTTTTATCTTGAAGGTATCCAAAGTTCCCCATGGGAAGTCAGATTTGCTTAGAAGTTTTAGTGTCTTGTGTAAGTTAGAGCTGTTCAGGTTCCAGCTAGCTGAAAGCAAAGTGAATGCAGAGTGGAAATGATACTCACTCTTAAAGCAGGTGGGAGAAGAGCACAGCAAACCCCATCTGCTTTATAATTTGGTGTAGATTTAATTTGCTTTTTCTAAGCTATTGTGTCATATCAGAGGGAAACACTGGATCGAGCATGTTCTCAGCCTACTTGTGGGCTCATTCTGTGTTAGGGCCAGTCATAAAAATATGCCAGAGAATGAGAATTCAGGACAAGGTTTTACAAAGCCAGGATGATTTTATTGTTTTTTGCTCACATTTTCTACATTTTATGTAATTCAACATATTGACTCAGAAGAGTCAACACCCAGGAGGTACTTTTCTTGAAAAAAGGAGGAGGATTATGTTTCTCAAAATTATGATAATTACTTAGTCATATGCCAGTGACATAACTGTATATACTTTTGAACTAAGAAGAGCAGAATTAGGACATTTATTTTAGAGACATGTTTTAATTCTAGAAACTGGTTCTTTGGCTGAAATATTTTCTACCCTATGACAAAAGCTGTTATTTGACATTCAAGTTCATCTTAAAATCATAAAAGTAGCCAGGTGTGGAGGGACTACACCTGTGATCTCAGCACTCAAGATTGTGGTGCTGACACATAATAGCTGTGTGATTTTAGGAACCTCACCTGGATGTCTAAGCCTTGGCTTATTTAATTTTAGGAGCTTAAAGACTACTTTTTTCCCTAAGCCTTTGTTTCTTCAACATTTATACTAGGGTTAGTCATCTTTACTTCACAGAACTAGTGTTATAATTATGTGGCATTGCATACAGAAAGGCTGTAGAAAGGTATTAAATATAAAATTTGCTAATGTTTGCTAGGAGCACTATGTAGTCAGTTTAACTGTGATTTGCAGCCAGATTTGTTTCTGACCTGATAGATATGACTGTAGTTAGTTTTGACACTTTACTCAATCCCCACAGTCTGTTGCACCTTCAAGTTCCTAAATATTAGATCATTTTCTCAATGAGATGTGTATTTTGGAACAGGTCAAAATTGAGATTATGAAACCATTAGTCACAGAATAGCTATTATTATATAAACAGTGTGAACCATGTTCTACGTACATATAAACCTAGCTCCTAAAGAGCAAGCATTAGCTCACTTCTCTTTGAGGGGCATAGGCAGGGGACCTCTTCATCAGGCTGTGGAAACTGACTGATTAAAGACAATTTGTTGACCTTTTCTTTGAAGAACACACTACATATCTTGGAGCACAGTTGTTTCACTGAATATAATGTATATCAGTTTCACAACACATACCCCCAAAGCTGTTCGCTCAGGCACATTGAGCAGCATGTTTCTTGTGACAATGGTTCTGTCTGGTACGTGAAAGATAGAGAAGAGCTAAATGAGTAAAAGGTACTGAATGAAGGTGATGTCTCTTCCTGAAATACAAATTGGGGACCTGCAGCCCACATCCCATAAAAGACAATGTTTCAGAGTCCAGTTCACAATATTAAACTTTTCATTTTTAGGAAAGGAAACATAAATCATGAGGATGATTTTAATTATGTTTCAGTGAAGAAAATTATTTATAAAACTACTTCCAGTGTGCTTACACACAGAAGCAAATGTGATTTTCACAAAAGACTGTCAGGAAGTCTATTTTAATCTGAAATACTATTCTCTTTTCACACCTAAGGCATCAATTCTATAGTTGGGTAAATTACACTGCTTTCACTGGCTTATAGGCCTTCGGGGAACACTGTAGGATTTCAGTGCTAGAGTTGGTAGTTTGCCTGTGGGGCTTTATAGACTAGTTGCTGGCCAAGTTACTGCACCTGTTTCAGAGCCACAATATCAGCTGCACCAAGGACAGAGTGACTGTGGCATCAACTGCATGGACGTTTCTGGGATGGGCCCAGAGATGAGCAACATGACACATTCTAGGCAGGACGGAGAGAAAGTATTTCACAGCTGCTGCCCTGCCTGGGATGTGGGACCAAAGGAGAAGAAGAGTCATTTATTCCACTTTTGCTGTCTTTCTCCGTTAAAAAAACTGTTAGTTTTTCTTCTCTTTCTAATAAATGGCATTTTTCCCCACAGAACTTTGTCCTGGTCTGCCTTGTTGCTAAACATTTTCTAAACACTAAAAGCAATCTCACAAATAGTGAGATGTATTTGGAAATTTTGTTTAGGCTTGGAAGCTACAAGCTTATATGTTAAAAATCTGTTTCCATAAACTTACAATTTTTTATTACTGCTGTATTAACATGATCAGATAAGTTCTTTGAGGAAAAATAGTTAAGGATCCATCTTTTTAGTTTTCCACTTCTGTCTTTCAAAGAAGAGATGACACTGTCAATTATATAGTAATCTTATAAAAATTATATATTTGATTAAGAGGAACATTGATAGCTTTTGTGGCAGAAGGGAGTTGTTTGTGCTGTGGTCTAGATCTGACACAGGTGAACTAACAATTGTATTTAGGAAGCAGTGATCAATTTTAGTTAAATCAATTAAGTAAATACAATTTCTGTTTCCTTTCTATATTATGATAGGTTGTTACTGATACGTAGTGTTAAATTTGTTCTAACAAATTGTTTATACTGCATATGTTTCTAAAAGTATTTTATTTACAATGCACTTTTGGTAAATTCTTCCTCAACATTAAGAGCGCTGCACTTCTCAGATGAAAAAATACAGATAGAAAATAAATATATGAAAAAGTGTTCAACATCCCTGATCATTCAAGAGATGCAAATCAAAACAACACTGAGATTCCATGTCACTCCAGGAAGGAGGGCTATCTTTAAGAAATCAACCAATAACAAATGCTGGAGGGGCTTTGGGGAAAAAGGAGCCTTCTCCACTCTTGGTGATAGTGTAGGCTGGTGCAACCACTCAGAGATTCCTCAAAAAACTAGGATTAGATATTCCATTTTACCCATCTATTCCCCTTCTGGGTATTTTCCCAAAATAATTAAAAACATCTACCACAGTGATACAGGTGAACCTATGTTTATGGCAGCACAGTTTGTAACAGCTAAATCTTGAGAACAACCCAAATGTCCAACAACTGAGGAATGGATAAAAAAGATATGGTCTTTTAATACAATGGAGTACTACTCAGCTATAAAGAAGGGTAAACTTGAGACTTTTATAGATAAATGAATGCAACTTGAGACCATACTCATAAGTGAAATAAATCAGTCTTGTATGTGTAAACATCGTATTTTCTCCCTAGTATAAGAAGCTGAAAGAGCAAATAAGATCCAAAATGTACCATAGATAAAGGGAAGGTCTGGGGATATAGCTCAGTGGCACAAGCACTTGCCTGGCAAGCACAAGGTCCTGAGTTTGATCTCCAATACCGCAAAAACAAAAGTAGATGTAGAGAAATGGGAAGAAACTTCAACAGGAAAGAGAAACTGGGATGGGGAAAAGGAGGAGAAAAGGAAAAGTGAATATTTACCTTTATTATATGTAATATTTAAGACAGCTCTACTACTAATTTCTATTAGTTCATTCAAAATACATATTTGTGCTAATATTGTTTGATCAATTTTTCATGCCTGTGTCTTGCAATCTGAGCAACTACTTTGAAGATAACAATAAGCAACACACTAACCGTTGTTGCCCTCCTTCTATCCTGTTATGTAATTTTGTATAATTGTTTCTATTTTTTCTCTTTAAAATAAAAAAAGAAAATGTATATAAAAAAGAAAAACATTAAGAAGGCTGCATCTTATGTTCAAAAGTATGTCTCCAAGTCTAGGTGCTCTCATTGGCTGACTGATTGGAAACAAGCCTTTGACCTGGAAGTGACTTATTCCCCCATTTGTGAGGTAGAGGTGACATTCCTACCAGGTGTGCAGAAGATGAGTTGGTGTAATTCTTGCATTAATGCTTGGTAAAATCTAAATTTGTATCTAATATGATTAAAGTTATTGATATTATTTATTTTTACAGCTGAAGTACTACTTTGTACAAACTTGAGCTTTCCAAGGTCAAACTCACATATAAAAGGTTAATCCACTCTATCTTGAAAACCTAGAATGTTGTAGTTAACTATTGCTTGACATTCTGCCTTTAACAGTTCCTGCTTTAGCCATGCAGTGCCTGCCTCCTACAGCCTCCAGCTCACTGTGCTCTTCAGAGGGGGAATTACACTTTCTAATCTCTTCTTTTCCTCATTCTCCAGGCTCCAAGTCTAGTGTAATTAGTTTTTTTACTCCTAAACGAACTCTAAAATCCATCACCTATTGACATTTGTTTTATATTTCAGGGGTTTTCTCTGTTGGAAGTAAAATATTTCAGAAGTTCTTCCTGGGAATCCTGAATCTAATATCTTAGTGAACAATTCTTTAGAAGACAAGGAATTGGTGAACAAACAGAAATTTGTAAAAAAAAGAAAGACTGGTCTGTGGATTCTGCATGATTATCAAAGCTAATTTAGGAGTAAACTTTGTTTTTTATAATCTGTTAGACTGGTTAGAAGAGAGAACTGCTCTTTCTCACAATTAAGTCTTTATATTTTGCAGTACTGAGGAATCTACCCAGCCCCCACGTATGCTAGCCAAGCACCATACTACCCAGATCTTTTCACTCTTTAAATTTGAGACAAATTTACTACCCAAGTTGGCCTTCAACTTGTGATCTTCTTGCCTAGCCTCTCTAGTACCAGGCGTTATAGGCTTGTGCCACCATGCCTGGCTGTGTTTATCATTTATTCTTGAAGGATTTAGATACTCCCTCCTAGTGACTTGGAATCTGTTATAAGAACGTTGCTTAGAGAACAGGGGATGCTGTGATTATTTGTTGCCAATCCTGAGGCATCTGTTTATATCTGGATCTAAACATATGCCTTAATTTTCACTTCAGTGAAACGATTTTGTTTGTATAATATGCTCCGAGGGAATTGACCAAGATTAGTATCTGAGAAAAATGCAAACATTATTACAGTGTTTTGGTGATATATCTACCTAAATTTTAATATCCCTTGGTCTGAATTCCGTGATATTGAGACTATATTTATTTCTAACTAAGACACCAACAACATGGAAAGGAAAAATGGAATCACTAAACATTTTTGCCTTTCTAGTTATAAAGCTGCCTTTAAAAAGCTATGCCTAGTGCTAATCTGTTCTTAAGCTATATTGAGATAGAGAAAAAATGTAGTCCCTTAAATATAAGATTACATTGGTTATCATATAAGCCATCAGTTTATCTCAACTTGAGAAGATGCATGAAAAATATGATAGAAAATGCATGACCCATTAATGCAGACACATTTTTTAGTCAATTGCAGCCCAAAACTTGCTGCTCCTCCAGGCGCTTTCTCCGTACATCACAGCCCAAGTACAAAGTATGAGTTATTTCCATTCCCTGCCTTTTTCTCACCCCCCCATTCTGTCTTAACCCATAAGAAGCATAGATTCTATTTACAACTATCAATGCTATATTGGCTCTCACACCTGTAGTCCAAACTGCTATTGCCAGGAGATATTCAGAGCCTTCTGGTTAACCTCTCTGCTAGCCCTGTGCATCTCTGCTCTATCTTCTGCCGTCACAACCACCCTTGGCTTTCATTATGCACACAGAACCCAGAGGAAGTGACCTTTCACAAGGTGTGAAACAACTCATGTCACTTCCAGTTTAAGGCTCTGCATTGGACTTCTTCCTCTTCCATCCAACTCTTTATTATCTAAGAACCTAACTCAGTGGTTCTCAGTTTCTCTGGAATTCTTAAAAGACTTTGAGACCTTTACGTAGGATCCATGAGAGCAAAGCACGTTTTATCATCGTGCTGAGACATAATCTGCTTTTTCTCCCTCATCCTCCCAAAAGTATTTGGAGATGCTTCCCACAGGTGATAGTATAACTCGCTGAGTACAGAGTTAGATCTGAGAATCCAGAAATTCTCATTTATCCAAGCATTAAATACATTCATAAACATATAAAATGATGCTCTTTTGCTCACTGATCTGGGCTGAGAAATACAGCTATTCCTCATAAAGTGTTATTTTTAGTAACATAACTGATTTATTGCTATTTTAAGTGAATATTTTTAGCTGCATCTGAAATTTTAGCATGATAAATTATTGATATATATGACATATACAAGTAAAAACTGTTTAGAGTCCAACAATTTTTAGGAGTGTAAATAACGTAAATGTCTTCTACTGGGGTAGTGGGTAAACACGCCCATGGTGTGTCCCAGCTTGGGCTCAGCAATTAATAGTGATTAGTGATGCGTGCAGCTCCTTGAGCAGGTCTCAAGGGAATTGTGCTGATTAGAAAATACCATTTATCTAATACTGTCAAAGTGAGAAAATTATAAAAAAACATATCAATGGTTTCCACAGGCAAAGGCTGGACAAAGAGCATATTAAGAAGTACTATAGAGAGTTTCTTTGTGGTGATAAAACAGTGTTAACCGTTGTTAGACACTCATGATATATATATATATATGATATTACAGTTTAATAAGTACTGTCTATATATCCAAAATGTACAAACTGATAAGATTTGAATAAATTCTATATCTGAGTTAAAAGTATTTTACCAGTATCAGTGGTATCAGTTCCTTTGCTTTGAAGTGCACCTTAGGTATGTAGGTGACTATAATAGGAAAAAGGGTGCTCTCTCAGTCTCTTTTGTTATGTATGTATCTGTGTATACAATTATGTGTCATATAGATCTATATAACATGTATGATAAAGTTCTCTTATGCAATTTTATAATTACATAATTATAAAATTTAGTTGTATATAAAAGTGTGTGTGTATGTGTGTATATATATATATATATATATATATATATATATAAATGTTTTCAAAAAAGAATGTAAAAGGCCCAGAGAACCAAATGTGTGGGAACTGTTGCCATAGGTAAATCTGCATGTATTGTAGATCTCTCTCCTTGTTAGGTTCCAACTGTATTCTTCTTTCTCTGGTTTCAGCATATCAAGCTCAGGTACTAGGACAGTTAATATCAACTGCCCACTTGATTGACTTGGGATCTACCCCAGGGATTAGTGAAGCATACTACTGGGTAGGTTTGAGTAGGATATAGAAGCATGACCTTGGAGCGTATATCTAATCCCTCACCCCTTCTACACATCCTGTTCTCCTCTGCTTCCCGGCTGCTGTGTTTACTCTGCCATGTCATTCTACTGTGATATTTCTGCCTTTGAGTCAGCCAATCATGGACTAAACTCCCTGAAATACTGAATCAAATTAAACTTCTCATCCTTTAAATTGTAATATTGGATATTATGTATCAACATTAGGAAAGATGACTAATATAGAAAATTGACACCAGAGAACGAAGGTTGTTGCTATGATTAAACCTGACCATGTGATTTAGAAGCCTTTGGAACTGGTTTTGGGGAAAAAAATTGGAAAAGTTTGAAATGTTGGCTTGGAGAATGCCTAGAAATGTTTACGCAGAGCTTGATGGGTGGTTCTTGTCAGAGTACGAAAAGCTGAAATGCTGGTAGGAATATGAAGAGTAAAGGTCATGCATAGGTTTCTGTTTGGAACAAGGACTCCACTGGCACTTCGACTAGTGGTCATATATGATATACTCTGGAAAGAGAAGTCTACATTTTCTCATGCTTTGAGACTGCAGGAGACTGACATTAAGGGCAGTGCACTAATTGATCTTACAGAGGAAATTGTAAGGCAGCCCAATGTTCAGGCTGTGTCATGATGATTGTTGGCTGATACAGACAGGGTTATAGTGATGAGCAAAAAGAAGAGCAGAACACTTTGAAAAACTTAAGAGTTCAACCCCAAAACAACCGTTGTAAAGTTGGGGCCAAAGAGGAAGGTATAGCTACTAAAGACATTAGAGCCATGACTAAGAAACTTAAGTACTTTGTACAAGAATGAAGCTATCATGAGAGCATCTTTGAAATAAGGAGATTCCACCCATTGATACACCAACGTGCAAAAATATAAACCATTCATTTGAAAAGAGGCGCCCTGAGTCCTGTGCTTGAGAAGGGATACCCAGGCAGTTGGTTCCCAAGACTCATTTCACTTTGCTCAGCCATGCAGGCACTCAGAGACTGATGCCATCTTGGCCCACAGGGGCCTAGCTACTACCAGGATGGCAGTAGACTTTGGCATTGTCCATGTGGTGCTTTTTTACTAGCATGCAGAATGTAAGAGTTGTGGAATCATCAAGGCTTTCACCAAATTTCAAATAAATACCTGAAGGGTAAGCAAGGAGCCCCTGGAAGGCCAGTGCACGAAGCTGTAAGAATAAAGACGAAGTTCAGGGGTGATCCCAAGCAGTCAGAAGTGCTGGAAATACAGAACTTGTGCTGATGAAAGCTGTAAGAAGTAAGCAAGGCTAGACCAAGAGGGAGGGCATGTGGCCTGCAACTGGCAAAGACATAGAAATGGACCTCTCTGAGCCCTTCAGACTCACCGACCAACGTGTGCGCCGGATGACAGACAGAGCTACAGGGCTTAATGTTTGACCTGTGCTGTCATATGTTGGGATTTTATAACTTTTTTTAAATTTGTGCAGAGCTTCATGTGTAAGAGTCTGCCTTGTGTCTCCAAAGAGATTTTGACTTCAATTTTCTAAAAATACTGGAATTATTGAAGCTGTGGGGACGGAATTATTGAATATTTGATTGTGCAGATGGTTGTATAATGCTAGGCAGAATTATTAACTTATTTGTATATGTGGAGAGTAAATACAGTTTAAGAAGATATGTTTGGGTGTCCAGTTGACAAGGGTTAGGAGGGAATGGTTATGATTGTCAAATACATTGGCTTGGGATCTATCCCAGGGATTAGCAAAGCAAACTTCTAGATGGGTCGGATGGGCCACAGAGATATGACCTAGAGGTATTTTTCTGGGTTTGTTTCCCCTTTTTCTCTGATACTCTTTTTCTCATTCACTTCCTGGCCACCATGAATTAAACCTCTCTGCTCTTTTCTGCCCTTCCACCATGATATTTATGCATTGCAAACAAAAAACCATGGAATGAATGCCCCAAAACTATGAGCCAAAGTTCTGTGTCTCAGTGATGGGAAAGAGACTAATACAATTAGCAAACATTTCTCCTTCCTGAAAATTGCATCCCCCAAATTCTTTAAGCTATGTTTCTATCCCACCATTCAATCTCAGCTTAAACCATATTTCCTAGGCACATGCTTCCCTAGCCATGCATTATGAGACAGCCTCTTGGTCATTTTCTAGGCAACACTCCCCAAAGGAGGTTAGATTAACTTATACTAATTTTCTCCAAATGGATGGACCAGTGTGCCTGAGTGGCTGTGTACCAGAAAATCTATAAAGCTCAGGATATTGGGATGCATCTCTCTTTAACTTCAGTGTTTTATTAGAAGCTTGAGAAGATATTTTAAGATTTTTCATTCTCGATTTTGTAATCATAGTTTAGGCCTAGGATGACCCCCAAAGGATTACATGTTAAAAGCTTGATGCTTGGCTTAATGCTGCTGGGAGGTGGCAGAACCTTCAGGAAGTGATATTTAGTGGGAGCATGAAAGAGATGAAAGGACTTCCTGTTTCTACCACAAAGCTGACATGAGGTGAGTAGCTTGTTTCACCACATTCTCTCTGCCAAGATTTAGTACTTCACTGTAGGACCAAAAACAACGTGAATAATGGGCCATTGATTGAAACTTTCTAAACTGTGAGCCAAGTAACGTTTCCCCTTTTTGTGCAGATCATCTCAAGTTTTGTTATAATAACAAAAAAGTGGCTAACACAATCTTATGCATATGCTAATTAAATCAAAACAATCCAGTTTTGCTATGTGGTGACAATCTATTTTGTTTGATCTGTTCATTGGTTTAACACTGAAAAATAAACGTTTTTTCTATGAAATTAATAGTTGGAAATTTTGATAATTTTGTTTAACCAGGAAGTCCACTATATTAACATTAGCTATAAAATGACAATGAATAGGGGTCAGGAAAAAAATAAAAAATAATGCGATTTCTACCCATTCTGAAATGTGTCATTTTTTAGGATATCCTGGGAGCATTCAGAGAATATTTTTGAATGCTATTTTTATCTCTTATGAGCCAAATACTTTAAATTTTCATTAAATTTTTTCTCAACATTTTTTCTTCCATATATCATTTTAGCTTTGTCCCATCTTTAGTGAGATCAAATATTTTGTTAACTATATTATTGTTTGTCCTAAATCTTCTAACCTGCAGTTAACTAAAAGTGACCAAAATCCCAAGATGTTTTTCAAATTTTTAGACCATTCTTCACCTAAATAATAAAAAAAATTTCTACATTTTATGTTCTATTCATAACCATATGAAATCAATACATGTTGAAACTATTATAAGGTGATTTATAGCCATCTGAAATATATTCTGGTGTGACTGATCAAAAAGAAAACTGTAAGACTTTTAACAATCTACCTGACATTAAGAAGATGATGACATTACTTTGATCATGTCTAGTATATTGAGAGTAGATAGTAAGAAATAATGACAGTTTATTCTTAAAACTTATTCGTGTGATTGATTGATTGATTGATTGGTTGGTTGATTTTGGTACTAGGAATCAAACTCAGGACCTTGCACTTTCCAGGCTGTTGCTGTGCTGCTGAGCTATATCCTTGACCTTATTCATGGTTTTAACGAAATGCATTTACACAAATAAACCCAAACAGTTGTGTTTGGGATGTATTTTTAAGACAGATAAACCAAAAATCAAAGAATACAAATTTTGAGCAAAATTCTCTGGTATTTTTGACAACTAAAAAGAAAAATAAATGCCTGCATTTCTATTTGGTGAAAAAATACAATGAAACCCAGAAGATAACACCATTCTTGGAATTTTCTTTAAGACCAATTTAATAATGATCTTTAAAAGTGAGACTTGCATAATGGGAAAAGATCTGATGAAACCCCTGGACAAAGTTGAAATTCTCCTGGGTCAAAAAGAGATAGCCACTCAGAAAGGTCAGCATTCCTAGTTAATACCAGAGAATGTACATATACCTAAACAGTTAGTTGAGAGTTTGACTTATTGTCCGTATAATCATACAAGTTAGGTATGTCAAAGTTAACACTTTAACACATCTTGTCTTGTATATGTATAAAATGACATCACCAAAGCTCTGTTAAACTTAATATTTTCTGATTAATAAGCAAATGGGAAAATTTTTGACCATAACTGACAGACTGATGAAAAGCAAAACTTTGAGAGCTCAGTAGATTGCCTCAAGTTCTCTGCTATATTCGTTTAAACTTAACTGCATGAAAGAATATAATCCTGATTCTCTATTTTCAGTTGGATAGTTAACAATATAAATATGTTATAAAATCAAATGTTTCAAATACCTGCCATCTTAAGCAAATTTTTAATGAATTGCAAAATTCATTCAAAATTTATAAATACAAACGTTAGGGTATGAGATGTGGTTACAGTGTTTATACACAGATTTGGATTATTTTTCTTGGAAAAGAAAATTATAGCAAGAATAAATACCTATATAAATGAATGACCTCATTGTTATTGTAAATTTAGTTTATTCTGCAGACCCTTTATAGCTGAATATTCTTATCCCAAACCGCAGCTGCAAAGCTGAACTATTTTGTGTTTCTTTGTTTATATCAATATTACTGCAATAAAAGTGAAATGTTATAGTTGGTTGTGGGGAGTTGATCACGGGGACTATGTATTCTTTGTGGTTATGAGTTTACTTGGATTTGATAGAAATTATAGGTTTCTTGATGAAAAATAACTTATGATGGCTTATATTTCTAAGGCATTAAAAACAAGTGGAAAAGAGATTCAGAAAATTTTTCAATCTGTCTGATGAAAGAAGCAACTTCACCTCTCACAAGGAGGATTAACAATGACCTTTCTGTCAATAGTAACCTGAAAATATAACTTTTCTGGCAACATATTAGGACTTTGCACAGTGCCTTCTTGGGAACGGCCCTGGCATGATGCATGGAAAAGGGAAAAACAATTTCCACCTCTGCCCATTCGTGCATTATTCATCTACTGTGCATAACAAAGTAGCCTAAGAGTTAGTGCTTTTAAAAATTAAAAGCTCCTTGGTACTTGCCAGAAAGAGTTGAAAATTTATTTCTATACAAAATCCTGGAAATGGTTGTTTAGCAGGTTTCTTTATTGCTAATTGTCAAAACTTCAAAGCAACCAAAGTGCCCTTCAGTAGGTGAATAATAGACTGTGAAACACCAGGCAACGCCAAATTAGTGATAAGCAGCATAAAAAGAAACGACCTTTCAAACTATGAAAGACACGCTAGAAATTTAAATGCGTATTACTAAGTCACGGGAGCCAACATGAAAGGGTTTTATACTGAATTCTAAGTATCTGACATTCTGGAAAAGGCAAAATTACGAGCACGATAGTAAGATCAGTGGTAGGAAGGAGAAATGAACAGAGCGGCCACAGAAGGTTTATAAGGTGGTGAATATATCCTGTATGATGCTATAATCGCGGATACGTAGCCTTTGACATTTGTCCAAATGTATAAATATACAATACTAACAGTGAGCCTTAGTGCAAACTATGGCCTTTGGGTGACCATGATGTGTCAGTGCAGGTTCATTACTTTTACCAAATGTACCACTGACAGTGGGGGGTTATTAAATGCAAAAGGCTGCTTGCGTGTAAGAGCAAGGTTAGGTAAGCAATCTTTGTACCTTCTGCTCTATTTTGCTGTGACACTAACACTACTCTAGTACATAATCTTTGTAACAGTTTTATGCAATAGAAAAACCATTATTAATTTCCTATCACTTTGTTTTAAAATTCTGTATCATTTTTACTGTTGTTCTATTCTCTTACAAAAAGGGGAAAAAAGGAAAGGAAAAAGCATTAGCTGTCTCTTAGTTTTTGTAGATCAGAAAGCTTATCTGAGATGTTCTGACTCTGGTTCTTTTTAGAAATTCTAGATAAGATGTCAGAGAGGACCACAGCAGTCTACATAAGTAACTGAGGCTGGAAGATCTGTTGTATGTTGGTTCACCCATGTAACCAGCAGGTTGGTGCTGGTTATATACAGGAGGCCTCAGTTTTTCCCATGTGGGGTTCTCCACAAATGTGCTTGAGTATCCTCATAACATGGCAGCTGGTTTCCCATCGGAAAGAGCCACCTGAGGGCAACTTAGAAGCTGTGATGTCTTTTATGGCACATTTTCTGAAAACACACACAGTCACTTCTTCAGTGTCTGTTGGTTTTTCAGGTCTCCATTGTGCAAGGACACTGTGCAGAGGATGCTAAGCAAGTATCATAACGAAGGGCTGTGGACCAGGCTAACTGCTCCCTTGCACATGAGGATACATTTGTGAAATATTGTGATGCCAATAGGGAACCAAGATATTTTCTGAGTGCTGAAAGAGATATTTAATGAATATCAAATCTCCTCCCTTCAGCCCATTTTGTGGACATTTTAGATTCTGTACAAGTATGGCTCATATGTAAGCATGTTGTGTGTTTTCCAGGAGAGACTTTCGACCATCATCTTAAGACATCACTGATAAAAACTGAAATTGAAATTCTTCATTAAATTTCTAGAAAACTTTAAAAAGAAAACATCTGAAACAGGCTGCCCAGACAATTAGAAGGGAAATTCAAGATATTTATCCAGGACATTGAAGAGGTACTTTCCTATAGAAAATTCATTCCTTTAGAAAATTTGGCCGCCTAATTAATTCTCTCTTATTAGTACATGTTTGCAGTGTGTAGTTTTCGTATTTCCTGGGTGGAGTTCGGACATGTACAGAATGCATCATACTTCCTTTTGTCATCCTCTTTCCCTCCGCTCCCTAGTACCTCTTTATTTATAACTTGGGTTTCTCATATAAGAAGTAACATGCTATCTCTCAGCTGTCTTTTGCATTTATGTCACTCAACAGTACGGTCTCAACCAGGTCCAAAGTTATACTATTTGTTAGTATACACATTTTGAATATATTCCCTATGAATCATTTTTTCCTTTTGTATCTACCATAATGTTCTTCCATTCACCTTATATTACTCTGGTCTACATACATCTCTTTCCATGTTTCAAAACCAAGAGTCAGTGTTCTGTTTTCCATCAGCTTTTTTCCTATGGTCTCCATAACCTTGTCTTGCTGACTGTATGTCTGGAAAGAGTGCAATGGTAACTGTGGGATGAACAGAGTCGTGCAAAGAGGGAGAGATTGGTGACATTTTAGTGACAGTAGGTGGTCTGAAATCTGCATACCACATATTCTTCTTCTTTTTATGAATTCCATCTCGTAAGGTCATAGTCACATGTAAGAGACTTAGGACTGATTTTTGAATGCACGTGGTAGAATAAACTTGTAATCTATCATGATATCAAAGGTAGGCATTTCATGTTCATGCTTCGTTGTATTTTTCAGGGAAGAGAAAACACAAAAGTTAACTTTGTGATTTGTTACCCATTGATCTTCATTTAGCGTGTAATCGGCTTTAATACATTAAAGATTTGCTACTTTGGTTCTTTAGTCTCATATTACCCTGGGAATTATTGCTTTTATTGAATGAAATATCAGTCATTCTGTTGTAGTTATTAGGAAAAAAAGAACAACAGCGATCACTCTCACGCTTATTTTCTGTAGTGTTTTACTGCTTGTTCTACCCTTTTAACAACTGTAGTGCAGTCTGCCTTGAATAATTCTTGATTTCCTAATTAAATAATAAAATGTTGTGAGACAGGTTATTCTTTGAACTTGGTGCAGCACCAAGTACAAAACATTGTTTTTGGTTAATTGGATTAATTAAGTGGTTTCATTAAAACCACCTCTCCTTGCTCTCTCTCCTTCCCTCCCTTCCTTCCTTTCTTTCTTTTTCTGGTGTACAATTTAGAATCATAATTGGACACCTGTGGCATAGAACTTCCTTTGGTTTTGAAAGCCTACTAGTACTCAAACCTCCTTACAATAAGCACTGAGTGTATTTCAATATTAAATTCCTCATATTTGAAGCAGTAGCTGATTGGAGATTTTTTAAAATACTTGTTCACTCAATGAATGAGGTGGATCATACAGAAGAACTGAATGAAATGTGTGGCTTTAAAATATTTGAAATTTCGGCTTCTAATTAAAAATGATGATGGTTGATGTTATTTGAGGATTTTTTTTAATCTCACCTCATTTATTAATGGCTGTGACAAACATACATTACATCACTTATCCTCTGTCAGTATCACTGAAAGACCATAGTGTTATAAAACTGAAGAGGTAATGAATTGCATTCTCTGACAATCCTGCCTTGAGATCAGAGAAGTGCTGACAACCGATTTTAATGATTTAGACATAAAAGCTCCCTTTTTTCTCTCTAAAGAGGTCACACTTTAATGATATCTAGCTCCTGTTAGTCTAGGATTAATGCATTAAACCGAAGAGCTCATCAGGCTTTTCAGCTGCACTTATATGCAAAGCAATGTTATCGGCAGCACCGTTATCTTTCTAATTTGAAGAATATGGTGTATAATTCTAAGCACATGCAAAACCCATATAAATTTATAGAGGATTTTTGGTTTGCTCAGAAATGTAAGTTTATAGTGTGCATAACTTCCATTAGTCATATTTTAGCTGCCTTCTTTATATCTTTGCCATTGATAATTTATGGATTGGGTACTACATTGGTATTTATGCAAAGATTAATTTTTCACATTACATGTGCTTTGTCACTATACATGTGTTGATAAGACAGAGCATCTGGAAACAGGATTACAAGCTGTAAGAGAAAATGACCCTTACTCTAGAAATAGTGTAACTGTTCAAGAAATTCAGGGTACTAATAATTTTATAATTCTTTGGTTAATTTTAGAAGATGATGATGTGGAGAAGAAGCTGTGATTTAATATATCTTTCTGGAACACATACTGTTACCTATACATTGTGCTGACTTGATTAACATATTATGGCAAAGTCCTTTCACTTGCCTGGGAACTGGAGACTGAATTTCTGAACTAATAAATCTACATTGTTTTGAATTCACTGGATTAGCTTCCTTTAGATTTTTTCAATGTGTCCTTGACATTCTTGGAATTGAGAAAATTTAAATTGTGCTACCTACTTAAGTGAAAATATCAATTTAATCAATAACTAAAGTGATATTTAAAAATAATTTTAAGAAGCATCACAGGGAAAAATACATTCCTTAACCTACCAATCACCAAATGGAAATTTAAGTACAAGTAAGCCTACGTTCTGTCTTGATAATTAGGAAACATGGAGTATATTAAGTGAGTAACATAATATCTCTTTCCCCCGGTAAATAGCTAATCCTTGAACATTAAATTATTTACACTAAGGGAATAATTACCTTAAAGAATATTTTTGGTAAAAATTTAGTCAACTTATTAAAATGACATAATATTTTGGTGAGCCACTTCCAGAGTCAATATTGACTACAGCGGTAGGACACAGCAGCATTTTGGATCAGATTTTCTTGGATTTTCAGCTGAGGAGCTATACCGCACGGAATATGCAACAAACTTTCCAGAAAGAAAAAGAAATGAGCAATGGATATTTTGGGGCTGGGGATATAGCTCAGTGGCGGTGCCTGTGCACGCGGCCTGGGGTTCAGTCACCATCACTCACAACAGAACAGAACAAACCTGAGGGAAGACAGAGATGCTTTTCACCATGGAGGTTACTAGACGGAAAGAGAGCGGGTGCTTACTAAAGTACGGAGGCCGCGAAGGCCCACATGTACAGACGATACCCAGACACATGAGAAGGCAGCGGCGAGTGCTGGGATAAAATGCTTTAGAAGCTGTAATGTTTCCTACTGCACATGACTCAGAGGAAGAGCTCTGAACCAACCATACTGCCAGCCGGATCCTAAATTAGTGTTCTGCCAAACTCAACTGGAAGCAGACAAACTAAGTGGAAAGTTCCTGAATTTTGTTGAGTCTTACTTTTGTCTTCTATAAAATGAGAATTACCAGCACTTGGGAGGCTGAGGCAGGAAGATCGCTGTGAGTTTCAGACCAGTCTGGGCTACAGAGTGAACTCAAGTCCAGCTTGAAGGGCAGACAGAGCGAAACCCTGTCTCAAAAAGAAAAAAATAAGAGGATTAAAATACATGTAAAGTTACTGTGTGGCAATGTTAAGTATATTTTTAAGTTTTGTAGCATCGTGAGGTAACTCCCTTTTGGATAAATAGTTTTCATTCCATACCTTCTATGCATAGGCCTAGGGGAAATTACAGGGAGCTACCACCGTGGGATGAAGACAAGGTACAAAGGAGTAAAAGAAGGTCTGAATCAGAAAGAGAGGGCGAAGGTAATAGAGGAAGGGAGCAAGGAAGAACAGGCAGAGGAAACACAGACATGCCCTGCATTACAAGGGAAGAACTCTGCACTGGGCAGTTAATGGCTGGCTTTCTCGGGTGTGCAGCAGTGCACGTGTGAGCCTTGTAGAGAGATCTCGTCCAGGATGTCTCAAAAGCAAAAGGGAAGCCCAAGCAGGAGGAGATGCCCACTAAAGCAGCCTAAGTGAATGCTGCTGTTCATAGGATCATATATGGTGAGTGCTTGATGGAAAAGTTCTCCCCAACAAGCCTAAGTCCACCCACTAGCCACTGATTCCAGGAAGTACTTCGGAACCTGTGGCTAGAGCAAACCTGTGGCCAGAAGAGGAGGGAAGATCAAACCTGAAGGACATGAGAGACACATGCAAGGTCCAAATTCCGCAGTAGCAGAATTATAAGCAACGTGACAAGGATTAGTAAATGTACAACAAAACGAAAGCTATTCTTTTATGAATTTTGTTGGTACATTTCACATATACATATTGAGCAGATTAACTAGAGGAAGTTTGGACCTTTACATGATATTTCTGGATTCTTTTTTTCCCTGAACACCTCTCCTCCCTTCAACCTTTCTCTCCTCCTTATTTACAAAACTTTGTTTCCATTTTCTTCCATTTATGTTATTTTCTTTTCCCTTCCTTCCTCCCTCCTCCTCCATTCCTTTTTCTGCTTCCAGTTTGAATGTTATTTCCCTTTTCCCAGTATCTGTGACACATTTTCATCCTTATTTACCACTTCAGTTTCTCCCAGTAGAGAAACAATGTGATATTTAAACATGTGTGTCCCATCTCTTTCATTTAAGAGTATGGACTCTTCTCCTACCCCCTTCCTTCCTTGTTGCCCCCTCCCCCATCCCCAGTTCCCCTTTCTTTTGAACAATTTCTTCCTATGTCACAATATCTTTTATATACTTTTCCCATTATTTACATATTCAAGATCTCATAGCAGAGAAACCATGTCATATTTATACATGTCAGTCCAATTTATTTCACTTAAAAGTATGTTCTCAAGGTGCATCCATGTGCCTAGAAATATCTCAGGTTTATCTTTATGGCTGAGTAGTTCCCCATTCTATAAAATTCACATCATCTTTATGTATACCATAGTTAATGGGCATTTGGGTTGTTTTCAAGACTTACCTATTCCAAACTGTGCTGCCATAAACATGGGTATGCATACATTGCTGTGATATATTTTTAATTCTTCAAGGAAGATACCCAGAAGGAGAAAGGCTGGATCAAATGGAGTCTCTAATCCTAGTTTTCTGAGGAATCTCCACACTAATTTCCACAGTAGTCACACCAATGTACACTCCCACCACCAGTGCAGAAAGGTTCCTTTTTTCCCACAGCCCCATCAGCATTTGTCCCTGGTTGATTTCTTGATGATAACCATCCTTCTGGGGTGAGATGGAATCTCAGCATTGTCTTAATTTCCATCTCTCAGAGGACCAGTGATGCTGAGCATATTATCATCTATTTATTTGCTATTTGTGTTTCTTCCTCTGAGAAGTGGATGTTCATTGAAGATGCCCATTTTGGGACTGGGTGTTTAAATTTTGTGGGGTCTGATTCTTTAAAAATTCTTTATACGCTCTAGATATTAGTCTTTTGTCCGAGGGACAACTGTCCAAGAGCCAATATCATACTAAATGGCTTAAAACTGAAAGCTTTCACTCTAAAATCAGGAATAATACCAGGATATCCACTATCACCAGTCCTATTCAATATAGTTCTGGAAACATTTGCAAGTGCTATTAGACAAGAAAATGAAATAAAAGGAATAAGGATAGGAAAGGAAGAAGTGAATCGTCATTACTGGCAGATGGCATGATACTCTGCATAGAAGATACCAGAACTCCACCAAAATGCTGGTAAATAACTGCATTCAGTAGTGTAGCTGGATAGAAAGTCAACATTCAAAAAGCAATAGCATTTCTGTCCACCAACAACAATCATGCTGAGAGAGAAATAGGGAAACCCCTCCTTTCACAATAATATTGAAAGAAAGTGAAATGCTTAGGAATCAATCTAACAGAGGAAGTAAAAGATCTATAAATTGAAAATTACAGTAGTCTAAAAAAGGTGATTGAAGAGCATATCAGAAAATGGAAAGATATCCCTTCCTCCTGGGTAGGAAGAACCAACACTGTGCAAATGACCAAACTCTCAAAACTGTTATACAAATTCAAAGCAGTCTCAATAAAAATGCCACTAGCATACCTTACAGAACTAGAGAAAACATTCCTAAAACTTGTCTGTAGCCAGAAGAGTCCTAGAAGAGCAACAGCAATTCTGGACGATGAGGGGAAATCAGAAGGCATAACAATCCCTGACTTGAAACTACTAAAAAACTACTATGATGAAACAACACTATACTGGTAAATCCACAGTCCTGAGGATCAGCATAACAGATTTAAAGATTCAGAAACAACTCCAAACATACACAACTGCCCCATCTTTGAGAAAGGACCCAAATATGTTCACTGGAAGAAAGATAGCCTCTTCAATGAATTCAATGAATGGTATGGAAAAAAACTGGCTTTCCACATGCTGGAGACTAAACTAGACCCATATCTATCACCAAGCACTAAACTAACATCAAAATGAATCAAAGATCTAAATATTAAAACAGAAATACTAAATGTTCTGGAAGAGAAAATGTGTAGAACTCTTGAAGACTTGTGTGTAGGCAAAGAACCAGAGCTCCCCTGAAATGTACCACAGCCATCAGCAATAGTGAGGTCCAGAGCTCCTCCAGTGATCAAGATGGCTGAGTTCCCATCAAGAAAGCTAGTGCTGCAAGCTTCTTCAGGAGACCGACAGTGCACCATCTTCCCTTCCAGAGCCAAGAAGTGATGCTCAAGGTGAGGACCAGAGCTCATGAAGTGAACAGAAGCTATTCTCAGTGCCAACAAGGCCCACGCTCCTCAAAAGACTAAAACAGCCGAGTTCATCAGGAAAGCCAGCATGACAATCGCCTCCAACAGAACCAACAGCTCCTTATAGCTTCCACCAGCTCCCAATAGCCTTTTCCCACTCCCAACAGCCTCTCTCAGCTCCCCAACAGCCTCTCTTTTCCTCCAGGTTTGCCTCCTTTGCTGCTGACAACAATCCTCACTTGGGCCTCCAACGCCCAGCACCACACTTACTCAGTTCAGCTGGGGGTGTAAGCTGACCACGTTATCAGTCCACTACACATATTAAACTGGCTCTGCATAATGAAATATTGAGGCATCTTTTTAAATTGTAAATTACAAAAGTTACATGAAGGGAGATAGCTACAGGGAGAGAAAAAAAGTACAAAACCATTAGTGTTTTATTATGAGCGATGAAAATGCATTCCTTCACTTGCGGTTACAAATGTGCCCGCTACCTACAGAAAGTAGTCAGAAACAAATTCAGTGGTCAACTAAAGAATTCCAGAGGCAGACAAATTTGGGCTCAATTTCCAATTCCGTCCATTCCGTCTGTGCTGTATAGGGCGTGGGCACGGTTCAACAAGAGGACTCAAGGCAGCACAGGCTTGCCCTTATTGTTAACGCCTCAATTACTCAAATAAGCAAGCAATAGACTCATACCCGCTGCTTCCTGATCTTGTATGTTGAAAACAGTTACATGGGGAAGAACCTTAGTCTTTAACATTTTCACATTTAAGTATGTAATAACCCTATTCTCTTTCACTTAACTGAAATTTTTGTGGCAGTTTCACACACAGTTTAACTCTCTTTGCTCTACAATCTTCATAGCATTGATTCCCATGAAACAATCAAATAAGGCAAAAGCATTTAATTAACTCAGGTTTAATACATTTTTCTTATCTGCCTGTACTGCAGATACCAGATGAGCATAGCTACTCTATGAATTCAAAAGCTTCTAGTTGATTCAAGGTGTCTGCAGGAAATTCTAGGCTCAAAATTCATTCATGCTTCTAGTTGGACCACGAACATGAGCAGAGACCGTTGATCCTTCCAAATATCTTAAACTTTTAAGTGTCTGTTTGAAATCTAACTTGAGAATAATCCCAGCTTGCTAAAGAAGAATATATGTGGCTGACCTCCTTGATTTCTTTGAGTCTTGGAACCACATTAATGGGAGATTCAGAGATTCCTTATGGTACACTTTGTACTACTTGGAATAGAATGTAAATACGTGGGTGTGTCTAATTTGACTGTACTACCTTTGCTTCTTAATGTGTATGAAACAAGAAATATTTCTCGGTGTACCTTTTAAGTGACTATTTCAATACTGCCAGAACAGCTATTCAATCCATTAATAAAGAATTAGCAGATATTTGTTATTTGTAAAGAAATGAGTTTTAAAATATGAGGAATTCCACAAGCCTTATTTGATTATGCCTCAAAAAAAAATCTGTCACACTCACTAAATATATGCCTAAAAATCTCTTTTAGTTTGAGACATTTTTCTTGCTGGCAAATGTCAAAAGTTTGCATGAAATCAGGGGAACTCACATACATAAACATATTTATTATAGTTACAATACATGTATGTATTCAGCTATATAGATGCTATATATTATCTTTGTACCATAGTCACATTGCCCACCAGCACCTAGTACAATATCCAGCACATATTTGATCCTCAACAACTATGGAAACAATTGAAATTTATGGCTTATGATGAAGAAGTATTTGAAAATTCTCAAACCAAATTCTCCTAGAATTTAGTAATGTAAGACTCAAAAAAATAAATCAAAAAATGCAAATATTTGAGTGATTAAATTAGGATCATATGAAATGTGGCAGACACCTGGGATAGAGAGTTATGCTGACCAAAACCAGAATTTTACACACTAACATTACTCTCAGATATTTATTTGCTATTCTTTGAGATATGCTCACAGATATGCTGAAATGTATGCAGCTTTTTTGTGTAAACTCTTAAACCTAACAGGCATTAATCTATCCAAATTCTTTTTTTACTCTTTATTATCTTTGTGTTAGGTCAAGTTGTTTGCTCTCTGTGTGAGGGAATATTTCTCTTAGTTTGTCTGAAAGTTACTGTTATAAGGTTTAGTCCATTTGAGTGATTTTTCTGAGTTCACTTTTGATTTTATAGCCATTGAGACCACACCTCATAAATGTTTCTGAATGACATTGTCAGCACTTCATTATCAGTTATTTGAGCATTTCTAAATTCTGTCTTTCTGTATGAAAAATATTCTTCCTAATTCAACTAACATTGTTTCCAATATTTTAATTTTGCCAGGAAGTTAGGAGCTGCCGGGTTGAACCCAGGTTCTTTGCACTGAGCTATGTCCCCACCGCTTATAAACATTTCTCAACCCCGTCATTTTTTTTTTCTTTTAGTATGAGATAGAGTTTTGCTAACTCACAGAGTTGCCCAGGATGAGCTTGAGCTTGTGCTCCTGCTGCCTCAGCCTCCAAGGGTGTAAAATTTATTTTTGTGTTCTTGTTATAAAGGCCCAGAGAAAACATTTCTTGTAATACAGACAAACAATGGGTATAATTCCTGTCCGGGTATATTAGGAACTCTAGCAGATGACAAAGTATAGCGTTCCTCTAGGAAAGTTGAACATTTTCCTCCCCAAAGAAGCTCTATTGCTTGCTATTGATTATGTTTCAACCATAAACATACTTTCAAGTTTAAATCTTGTCAGTTTATGGAAATTGCTACAGATGATCTCAAATTTTGCAAATGAAATGTAAATGTTTTAGGTAATGGATATTTTATTTAAGATGTTCTCAACAAGTCAAGTACTTATGTTTCTATTCTTCACTTACTAGAAAATTTAGCATATATTAAATATATTGCAAAGATGGACAGAAGAAAATGTCCCTGGAACTTTAATAAAATTTTACCCTTGCAAGGCAAAAGTCCAAACCCTTTATTAATTTTTTATTTTGACATAGGATCTCACTCAATTGCCCAGGCTGGGCTCTCCCTTGTAATAGTCCTGCTTTGGCCTCCTAGACTGCTAGAGTGTTAAGTGTACATCACTGTGCTCAGAAGATGTGATGCTTTATGTTTACCCTGCTGAGGGTAACTTTCTACAACACCTTGATGAAGAGAATGAGATGAAGAATTGTAAAACTGTTAAGAATGACTTTTTCAGATGTTACACACTGAATATTCACTACCATGTTGAACTGAAGTAGTGAATGGCATTGAGGAATTTTTTGAGTTAATGTTTAGACAAATTCTTTAAAAGCTGATTCAATTTTAAGAAATTATATATTCTACTGGTGTTACTAGTTCATTGCCAGCAGTACTTATTGCCAGTTCACTATAGAAGGTAACTGTTTATAAGTAGTTTAGAATCTCATGCTCTGTAATAAGAATTATATTTAGTGCTGAAAACTTTCCAGAAAATCAAAACCTCTAGTAAAAACAATAATATGTTAAAGTCAGATTGAAGAAGTAAGTATTTGAGATGTAGGATTGAAATAGCACCCCACAAACTGTGTTTCATATGAACTTACGCCTGTTACCTTGTAGCGTGATTACATATGGTCTACGTTTAGGATGAAATGAGAATATACTGTGTCAAGGAGCCAGGACTCGGGGAAAGCAGGGTGTGACAGAGAGTGGTCCCTGGTCCACGGGGCTGTCTCCCTGGAGAGGACTGTTGCCTCTTTCTTACTGTTTATCCCTCAATTTACTTCTCTTGCCTATGTTTTGCACTCTAACTTCACTTACACAATATATTAAATTTATCATGGTTCAGAGTGCTTTCTTGGAAATGAAATCCTGCTTATGGAACGCAATGTGACTGTCTGCTTTGCACAGTGGACTGCACCGTTGATGCCTCTTCTGCCCTTGGGGTGTTAGCGATGTATCCACTTCCCTTGGAGAAAGGATAATCATGTGGCTGTTTTCGTGTGCTGTGATGCATTTGCTGTCTGTCTAAAGAGTACTTCACTAGGATAATTTGCTCGGAATGTTTATTAGTACTTCCACTGGATTTCCTCGTAAGCACAGGGAGGGTATTTATGACATGGCAGTTTAATAAATGTACCCAACAAGGTAATATAGTCAGTTTTCGGTTGTGTCTGTGAAGCACTGGGGCTCAGTGTGAAAGGACACATTGTGAAAGCAACTCTGTTCTGTGTTCCACCTACTAAGCACATGAAATGGACCCAAAAGGGAATATTTTTGGGTGCTCTGAGTATACATGAAATCCATAGCTGATTTCATGGGGAGATTTGAGTCAAGGTCTACAGGGCCAAGCTTAGAGTGAAGGCCGTGAAGCTCAGTGAGCTGTGCTCCCAAATTCTGGACTGCATTGTTTGCCAGGAAATTCAACAAATTTTTCGAATTTGCTTGTTTCGCTTTTGTTCGTCTCTATCTTCCATTAGTCCTCCACCCTCCTCCCATTTCTCTTTTGAAGTACTATGGGGCTTGATTGAGTAATTTGAAAAATACTCTAATCATAAGGATGAAGAGTCTGTGATTGAGTGACATATCCAGTATCACTTGACTGCTATAAACTAACATCATTATAGAGTGTAAACTGAATATGCTTCCTTTTGTGCTTATTTATCAAAGCAAATTTATCTATTCATTCCTTCTTTCATTCTTTATCCCTCATACACATTCATTCATTCATTCATTTTTTCTCTGTCTCACACACACACACACCTCGAACAGCATTATGGAAGGGAAAATGATGAATTATCAAAGGACTCTGACAGGTTTTTTGGTTTCACTTTCATGTTGATGGTGATGTTATGTTTCCTGAGCATATATATATTTGTTAGAAAGCCCTCAAGGTCTTTCACTCAAGGATAATACTACCTTCCTTATACCCCAAACCTGTCCTTGTTATGTAACATTTAGCAGCATAGATGAATATGGTAGTCTTTGAAACAAGTGCCCTAATTTTCCAGGTCTCAAAGGGAATAGCTCACAATATTTATATAATCTCAAAACATAGAGGTTCAGAAATACATTTTTTATTATTGTTGTTCAAAAAAGATAGAAGCTCACAATGTTTCCCAAGAATCATGTTCTGGTTTCTTTTCAGATAAATCTTTCACCTTTTACCAAGAATATGTGGGAGCACTGACATACTCTGTTATGTGTATTTCCAAATAAGGTTGTGTATCTGATGAGCAAAATCATTAGAATATTTGTTGTGACTTAAGGTGATTAACATGATCAAAGCCATTTTGTCTTCCAACTTGTCCTCTTGTCACCTTGCAGTAACCTCAAAAATAACTTTTCCTGCTATTTTTTCTAACTGTAAAATGTAGAGGATATTTGTAGCAATATAATAATCTATTTCGTTTTGTGTCAGCTCTCAACTGATTAGTACTGCCAAAACTTGAGGATTGAAGTGGGAGGTTAAGCATGTTTAATTAATTTAAATTTTATTATTTCTAAAACATTCTGGGGCAGGGAACTGCCACCTGGATACTTTTGCCATCTACCAAATTTAATTCCAAAATGAGGTATTTCATACCAAATTAGTGACATTAGTCACACAGTCTTACATACTTTATTTGCATTTAGAAAAATCTTTTGGGAGAAAGGATACACAAAGCCAGATCACAAGGCAAACTGGGAAGGAACAGATGGAGGAGTTTGCTTTCTCTTTGGCAATGAAGAACAAGCGATGAAAGACATGCCAGGAAACATTGGTCTAAGGTTGTAACTGGAATGTTGGCTGAAGCAGTGTATTTCCATGTGACAGAGAAGCTCTAAGTACTGCTTGGGAACTGGGAGTTCACTGCTGGGAATGGAGTTAGTGATCATCGCTCCTCTGCCAGTTCAAAGGACGTGTGACGGAGGGACCGCCCTTCCCCCTCCCGTACCTTAGCAAACTTAGCTTTGGTAAGAGGGGATGGTGCTCCATTATAAAACATCCTGTGAAACATGGCAAAGAGTGGGAGCAGAGGGCAGATACCAAGAGAGGCCCGGATTATGCTAGAATGTCTAACGGATCTTCAGTGTGTTAGTTTTCATATTGTGACTATTTGAAATATGAAAAACACCAAAAAGTCCTTAATTTAAAATGTATCAAAAATACACACACCACATTTCACTATGTGCATGTGCCACATTTTGTGTAATTGCTCATTTGTTCCTAAATATTAGCTGTTTTGACAAGTTTTAGAATTAAGTTGTCTATATGTTTTCTTTTTCCCCCTCTGACTTGTGTGGGTGTTAAAAACATGTTTGTCAGAATACTGGCACATTATTGATAGTACATGTTGAAAATCTTCTTACTCTATGACTGGATTTTCCCTTCTCATCTTTTTTTGGAGTAGCATTGTATGTCTTTGCTAAAAATTCTTTGCCTATCCTAATGTCATGGAGCAATTCTCTCTTATTTTCTATAAGCTATACAGTTTAGCCTTTTGATATTCCCATTAATTAGGAATAAAAAGAAATGAAATGATGATATATGCTACAACGTAGATGAACCTTTAAAATAGTATAGGAAGTGAAACAAGCCAGATGCAGCAGGATATGTATATATAATTTTACTTACATGCAGTACTTAGAATACTCAAATTCATGGGTATACAGGTTAGGTAGGTAAAGGTTACCAGGGGTTGGGGAAAATGTCAAGCAGGAGGTGATTGCTTAATGGTTACGTGGTTTCTAATAGAAATGATACAACATCCTTGGACATACCTAGTGTTCTTGATTTTACAACATTTTGAATGTATTTAATGCTGCTGAAATTGTGCACCCAAAATGCTTAAAAGAATAAATTTTATGTTACACATGTGTTTATCAAAATTTAAAATATCAATAATATATGAAAAACTACTGCATTATACATTTAAATCAGTGGTTTATGCGGTGTGTGAACATGTCAATAAAACTATTTCTTTTCAAAATTGAACATACAACTATATAATAACATGTAATTCTAAAACATGCTTAGCACATAGGGGGTTTGCACATTTATTGCTGTGCTAAGAAGATGAACATACAGAAGTGTGTATAGAAATCTCCATTAATGAGCTATTTAGTATTCGCCGTGGCTTACAATTTATGTGGAATGTAACTGTGGTGGATTAACTAGTGTTCAACTTGTAACCTTCAGCCGAACTGACTTGGCATGGTTCTGGGTGTGGAGGGCCCACCTAAAGATTGTTGCCAACAACATCAAAAGGAGAACTGGAGGGGAAGATGGTGCTGATGATCCTTAGGCAGAAGCTTTTCAAGTTGGTTTTCCTGATATGAACTCAGCTGTTCTCATTCTCAAAGTTGTTCAGGTTCTTGCTGAAGCTGAGGACGGTGGTGGTTCTCTTGAGGGAAGCTGGGTCCTTACCTTCAGCATCACTTCCTGGCTCCGGTGCAGATTCCTCAGCCTGCGGGCACAGATCTTTCATTCTGCTAGAACAGATTTTCTAGCTGCTACTGCTGACCTTTGCGCCTTCCTAGCACAGATCTATCAAACAGGCCTGCATGGGACGCTGTTGTGGGCTCTTGGCCTCCAGCTGGACTTGTGGAGGCATTATCATGAACTCCAGGGCTTCAGCTGGACTCATGTAGGACATTGCTGCGGGATCTAGGCCCTCTACTGGGTTCTTTGGGTCTCTGGTGTGTACACAGTTCTCCTGCACTCTTTTGTGTTTGACTCCTTGGGTGAATATTATAAAATAATCCCATAAATTATGTGACCTGTATTAAATCTATTCCCATGTAAATCCTGACTTCAGCAGTAAGAATAGGCAGTGTGACCACATCTGAATGAGCAACTCAGAGACAGTGTTAGACCTTTATCTTCCCCAGCATGGAGAAAGAATACTAGTACCTTGCTCAACCCATGTGGATACCCAGCCTCAGTGTAGACTACGCCTCCAAGACTCTGGACCAGAGGCCTGGTCTAGAGAATCATGCTGCCCTGGTCCAAGGGGGTGCCAGACCCTGGCCTGTGAAGGAGTCAGAATATAGTCCACCAGTATGTGTGAGGTACAAAATGTACAGACATACCTGAGTGTACCTGGATGCCTGAAGCCTCTCTCTGGGTTACTGATCTGAGGAGATTCCAGATCTAGAAGATTCTGGGACACAGTATCCAATTCATACCATTATGGACCTATACCATATAGTCTTTTGTAGCTGTAATACCACACTTTTTGGAGGCAAATCCTCACCTGCTGTTTTTGGGGGAAGCTGACAAGAAGGTAGCAAGAAGAAACAAGGGTTAAGCAAAATCAAATTAAGATTTAGTATATTGTCCTTCAGCTGCCATTTCATTCTGAGGTCTCTCCTTGAGCTGTCACCCATTTAGGACAACCTATTGCAGAGGCTAAACCTCCCATGCAGTGAAATGACAGCTGATATTCAAAACGATTTATTTTCAAAGCGAACTTCTATGTACAAACTTCTACATGTAAGACACTGCTAAGGCCTTGAAAAATAAAGATATATAAGCTAGAGTCCCTATTCTCATTTTAGCAGAAGAGACAAATGTCAGAGGAGCACTATCCTAGAAACAGATTAAATGCCCTGGAATGCAAAAGAGAATTAATGCTATACAGCAGTGCAAAACGCAGGAAAGGAGGCTGCCTGAGCTGTCAAGAGTTAAAGTCTCTTCACGGCCCTTAGGCAGACAGGGCTTCAAAATGGAAAAGAGAACAGGTGGGGGAGAGGAAAGGGAGCCGTAGCAGTACGAGAAATGGCAGAAGCAGGAGTTTTCATATAATTTAAGTTAAAAAATTAAAGATTTGTTGCTGACCTTTAAAAAATAGCAACCCAAAGCTAAAATATTTATGGGAAATGCTTCACGTGGGGGAGGACTCACTCACAAAGGACATTTTGTTCTTACATTTTCAGAATAATGGGTTATGAAGGTATAAGGAAGTTTAAGAATCCTCTGCTAATGGCAGTGCTTGTGTAAAGAACACTTTTATTTTTCAAGGAAAGATGCATACATAGATTGTTCTTGTTTGAGAATGTTTAGGATTTATATTTGCCCGGGATCTCAGACTTTTTTAAGGCTAAACCTGTGTTAATGAAACTTAGAGGGGTGGCATAGGGTGTAATACTATGTTCAATCTTCAGCACTAGAAAACAAAGGGAAGCAACAAAAAAACTTGGGCGGAGAAATAATATTTTACAGCTACTTTGAAACTCTCTAGCAATAAAGAAGGCACTGAATTTCTTTTTATACAGATACATTGAGATTTACCTTCCTCGTAGTAAAATTCTTTTGAGCATACAGGTTGGGTTTTGACAAAATGGTTGAGTAGCCGTTACCATCGTGAAGTCGTAGAATACTATACTTTTTATTACCTAAACCCCTCTGCTCCTCTAGAGTAGGTACTTTTCCCCCATTCCCCTACTCTAGCAATCACTGACCTGGTGTCTTTTTATGGGGTGGAGGGGTTGCATCTTCATAAATACCATATAAATGGAATCATGCATTTTGCAGCCTGTGTGTGTCTGACTTTGTTCACTAAGTAGAATGCTTTGTAGATTCATCCCCACACTGCTGCACGTACCTACACTCTATTTCTTTATACTGATGGACATTTTCCTACTGTATGGACACCATATAATTTGCTTTTCCATTCAGTGCCCATCAGCATTTGCGGTTTTCCAGCATTCAGTTACTTTTGATGAAGCTGTTGTGAACTGTGAACATTCATGTACAGATCGGTTGTCACTTTTTGTTGCATACACCTACAAATATTGGAAGTATATGCCGGCTTTATATAAAATTTCCAAACATTTTTCCAAGTGACCGTTCCTTTGTGCATTGCCATCCATATCTGAAAGTTCCCGGTAGTCCAGATCTTTGCCAGCACTTGATATTGTCAGTCACTGGTGTTGTTGCTGTCATTTAATTTTAGTAGATATCGCTTGATATATCTTTGTGACTTTAATTTGCATTTTACTAGGGATTAGTGGTGTCGAGCATCCTTTCATGTGCTTACATGCCATCTTAGGTCATGTGAAACAACAGAAACATATTCTTGCATGGTTCTAGAAGCAGATGTCTGAAATCAAGGTATGGGTAGCATTGGAGGCTCCGAGAAAGAATGTGTTCATTCCTCTACTAGCTTCTGGTGGCTCCTCGCAATCCTGGCATTCCTTGTAGCTACAGTACCTCTCTGCCTCTTCTCAGCGTGCTGTGCTTTTCAGCTCAGTGTCTCAAATCACTGTTTCCTTTCTTTTATAAGAATTTCAGTCACTGAATTTAGCCTTGACCTTAAATCAGAACGATCTCATTCTAAGACCTTTAACTTAATTATATCCTCAAAGATCCTGTTTCCAAATAAAGTCATATGCACAAGTACCAGGGATTTAGACATGGATTTATCATTTTAGGGAACCCTATTCAACCCATCAGAAAAGTTCATACAAAGATTAACTAAAAATAGATGTTTTTCCTTATTAAATATTCTATTATTGTGCACATAAGGTACAGCCATAACTTAGGCATGTGATGCATTTGCACATAATATTGACATGTCTGGGGATTATTTTGTGCTTCTTTTGCTATTTGTACACATTTAAAATCTTTTATTTTGGTTTTATATAAATGAAAACACCTATGCATCTTGGAGTAAGACTTTTTAGCATTTCTGTGTCATTATAGATTAATCTTTAAACTTTGCATTTGGTATGAAGATTCTATCTGCTTACTCTTTTAATCATCTTATTTTTTCTACATTTTTTTAGTTTATTAGTACATGTGCAGTAAATAATGTTTACATTCCTTGCGCAAAGTTGGTACATGTACACACCTATTGTCATTCTCTCTTTCTTCTCCTATCCATTCCCTTCCACCCCATCAAAAAGAATAATTAAAATCAAAAATAGTTCTCAGTGTTTGTGTGGATGTATTTGTCACCCATGTATGAGTGAAGTCCATGCAAATGCAGAGAGCAGACTGGGGAGTACCGTCTCTGTGGTAACCACGATGCTCATGCTTCAGTGTTAATGTCTACAGCACACTGGATTATTGGAGTTGGTGCCTCCAAAAGACTCAAGCTGGTAAATAACACATCAATACCTGTTATGTATTTTAGCACAAATTCTAGAAAGCTTTTTCCAAGTTAAAACATATTTTAAACTGGTCACCTAACAACTTTAAGGATATTGAATTTGTAATATATTTAACACTTCTCTTAATTCTTCAATCTTTTGTGCCTTGTTACCAAACAAACAAACAAACAAACAAACAAAAAACACTTCTGGCATGGATCCAGCTAAGTGGAAAGCATCTCTGTTCCTTGTAACACGGCTGAACTTGAACCACCACTAGTCCCATAAGATAATCAAAGCTCAAAAGTTAATAAAATTTTACTCATTTACTCATTTAAACAAAACATTTACTAGGCCATGAACTGTTCTATCAAAAATATGATAATGAGTAAGTCTGAGCTAGAATCACACACGGCCAGAATGCAAATGTAATCTTCATGACTCTGAACTCAGAGAATCCAGCTATGTTACACACACGCACCTGCTCCCTAAGATGACTGAAAACGTCATGTTCTGCAAATATATATTAACAAGAAGCAAATAAAGAAACTGGCACTGTTTCCAATAAATACCTGCTGTTAAATCTGACACTATTTGTCAGCTTGATAATCCCTTATGAATAAGCTACTTAAAATGAACAAAGTTTCTGTGGTGCAGTGCAGAAGTATATACTATCTCCTGCCATGGAATTTGCTTTTGATCATTTTGGTTTTGTTTTTACGGTGTTAGGGATGGAATTCAGAAGCAAACACATGCTAGGTGGTGATTGCTCTACTACTGAACTACACCCCTAGGCCTAGGAATTTACTTCTGAATATGCATGAAAACTTATATAAAGGATATTTTAAGAACAGTGCACTTTGTATTAGTATTAAAATTAAATTGATTTTCTGGTACTGGGAATCAAACTCAGGACCTTGTACTTGCCAGGCAGGTACTTGCACCATTGAGCTACATCCCTGGCATGGATTAAAATTAAAGTTCACTTTTATATGCCATATGCTCTTTATACAATAATTTTGTGATAGGTATTGCTTTAATTTAAAGGCAAAACATAAAGAGAAATATTAAGATACTTGCCCCAGTGTTTGGAAGCCCTGACCCTTGCTCCATCTCCTCCGACCTAAGGCCCCCTCCCTCCACCTGTACTTTGTCTGCCGTCTCTTTCCCCAGGGTTTGAATCTGCCACCACCTGTCTCCTGTCCCCAGACTGGTGCCCTTTGCCTAACAGCTGCTCTTGACATTTCAACTCACACAGGTATCTCCTGTCTGAAAACACTTTCCCTTTACTATTCTGTTTCTCTCCAGCTAATGCTGTATTTCTTCTGCATCAAAAAATGTGGAAATCAACTTGCATTCAAATTGGTTTAATTTGCTATCACTTGCTAGCTTTGCTATCATCCATTTGTCCCTTCCCCACCATCTTCATCTGATTTTCTCCTTTTCTATTCTAATTACATTTTCCAAAGTCTTTCCTAGTCTTATAAAATTACCTTATTGCCCATATGATTTTATTTCTAACACAATTGACATTATTTGATGTCCCTCAGCCACTCCCCATCTGTGCATTTCTATTCCTTGTTCAAATACTTTGCCTACTTATTTGTTGAGGTTGTTTTATTTCTTTTAAATGATAATATGTTTAACAGGGAAATTAGATTATTTCATCACTCTTAGACCAATATTAGGCAAAATTCAATACATGATCGCTGATAAAGGACAACAGGGTACATATGTAGTTGACAGCATTAAGCAATCAAGCTCTGAAGGATATTGTGTAAATATGCAGCTGTAATTTTGCCCAAGCTTTATTTCCCAGCAACAGGAAGATTTCTTCTTTGTCAGACATCATTTCCCGGTAGTCAGAATGCAGTTATGAAGTAAACAAGTAACTTGGTTCTGCCAGTATTTTTGGTTCCTGTGGTATTTGATACAGAGTTCTCTGGGGAATGACCTATGTGTTTCATGGTGCCAGTTGGGATGGTAGATGATGTGGGCTTCCAGTAAGTTTATCTTGTGAAAAACATCATCCTCCTCTTTTGCTGGCCTCTTTTGCTTCTTCTATAATTCATGAATCTTCTCCTTTCATAAATGTCTCTGTTCTTCCTCTTCCTAGACTCTAAATCTCTTTTATATTTGCTGTGTGACAAAGTAGTCCCATAGCCAAGACCATCTTGAATTTTAGAAGCCTTGGGAGTTTGGGGCATCGTTCCATCCAACTTTATAGATTTTTTTTCATCAAATTTTACAGTGAGCATGTGTTATTTTGTGACTGAGCATTATATTTGTTTTGATTTCTATGGATTATGCAAGTGTTTGTAAACCTTGCTCTGTTGAATATATGTGCCTCTTTTTCTGTAACTTCTGTAACAAATATAATGAACTACATTACAAATAGTCACTTTGGCCTCCAAAATTCACTTTTATGTGCATGCAATTTGGTTTTATAGGTGACTGAAATTATGTTAAAGGATATAAATAATTTATCTTCATTCCATATCTATTACAGATATTTAAAACCCTTTCATAGAAACATGTATGTGTTGGTCTGTTTTCTGTTGCTAGTATTGTTATGTACTGGTTCATTTTGTGTTGCTAGTAAGATAATACCAGAGTGGACAAGGTACAAGGAAAATCTGATTATACTGGTTTACAGTTCTAGAAGTGAAAAACTGAGGGGCTACCTGTGGTGATGGCCTTCTGGTTGGTAAGTAGTGTGACAGAGACCAGGGAGGTACATGTCCACACGCACACCTTCTACTTCTTGGCATGTGATGCCCTGGGTCATTTGGAGACGTTACCAACCAGAAGGGTCTTGCTGGAGTTCTATGGACTTTCTTTATTATTGGCACTCAGAACTGGGATATCAGTTCACGTCATGCTTTGAAAGTAACACTGCAATTCCACAGCATATGGGCTTTAGCCATGAAAAGGAGGGACATACTGATGGATGCCACAACATGGTTGAAATCATGTTAATTGAAAGACACCACAGGGCTGGGGATATAGCTCAGTGGAATAAGTGCTTGCCTAGCAAGCGCAGGGTCCTGAGTTTGATCCCCAGTACCGCAAAAAAAAAAAAAAAAAAAAAAGAAAGACACCGCAAGCAAAATGTCACAAATTACACAATTAAAGGAAGCATCCAGAAAACATAAGTCTGGAAAATGAAACACAGATTGATGAAAAGCAGAAGAGCAGAATATGCAGCAACTTCTTCATGTACAGGTTACTTTTGGAATGATGAAAATGTTTGGAAACTAGATAGAGATGGTGATCATAAAGCATTGTGACTGTATTAACTGATACTGTTCACTCTTAAATAGTTGATTTTATTTATTTAAATTTAACCTCAATTTCAAAAATAATAAATAATTAATTAAAATAATAAATAAATAATACAATAATGTAAAAACTTTTAAAGATTTTTGAAAAATAACTTTGTCTTTTGTATGTTTTAATGCTATATTTGCCTACATTATATAGATAAAACAGTAATGTTTATAATATAACAATATAATATTGTTATCCAATAACTTCCCATTATAGAATTATTTAAGAACTATTTAATCACAGACTTTGTTTTTTAGGCATTAATATCCTACCACTAAAACAATTTTTATGAAGAGTTTTGCCTCTCTGAGTTATCTCACTGTACAATTGCTTGTCTAGAATTTTCCCAGCAACCTCTGTATTCATTTCCACTTAAGTTATTACTGTGATGCTAGTAGCCTGCACTTGGAACAATTCCCAGGGTGCAATCATTTTTGAAGATCTACTCACATGCTGGTCTTACTCTTACACACCATTAATGAGGTGTTAACTGGAACGGTCACTAACAGCAATCCCTGCTGCACCCCACTGATCGTTTGAGTAGAATGTGATATATTGCCTTTAGTAATTGCCCTTGTCAACTAATTCTCAGTTCATGTTGGAGGCCTTATTACTGTCGATACAATTAAAATTAACTTTTCTCATTTTAGGGTAGTGAGATGTTACCTAATACCATACTGGTAACACCTGAGACCCAAACGTTCATGGGTAGTATTGGTTGTTATTGCTGGCAGCACTGATGTTGAATTATTAAGATACCTAATTACAATATTTCCCATAATATTAGAGGGCTAATTTTTCATCTCTGGGTCACCATGTGCTGGCTCATCTTTTTTCTTGGCTATAATCTGTAGACTGTTTCACTGTTCATTAGTACCTATGAGGCTGGAGGAAATAAGAAGGGCAAACTCAACATCTGTTCGTTTTTACCTGGCTGGCAACCAGTGTTCAGCCCGAAGACCAGACAGGGTGAGGATGAATAGTGGTGAATTAGGTGGACACATACTCTGTCCATCTGCATGAGCTAGTTTCCCTGACATAGGCCCCTAAGGTCACAACCAGCATCTTGGGGTTGGGAGATCCATGGTTCATCCTCTGCCCCAGTCTTTCTCAGCTGAGGTGGGCACAGCTGGAGACTGGGGAGGGACTGGTACTTGTCTAACTTTACTCTTCCAAACTGTAGAGGATATTGCATACCCCAGGGTCTGGAGTACTAAATGCCACCAGAAACCAGGACAACGCAAAGCTTCACATGCGTATTTACGTGCAACAGTGTGGGACAGATCTGTGGCCTTCTCACTTTGTTTGATGGGCAAACTGAGACCCACAGGGTTTGGTGCTTTGGGTAAGGTACAGGTCCAGTAAATGGGTACATCAGTGTGAGCACTCATCTAGTGCCCTTCCTGTCCATACAGCTTGTTTAGCTTAATCTTTTTTAAAAAAAATAGAATCTCAAATGAGCTCTTAGAATTAGCCTGAAATTCACTTGCATTTTCTGCTTAGTCTATTTTTCTGCACTCCACATGGACTATTGCATAACTTCTCCTTGACCCTCAATATCTCAGTGCACCCTTCTCCCCTCCACTCTGTGCCACTTCTTTCCCTGAGTAGGAGGTAGAAGAGAAGACCTTATTTCCTGCCAACCTGCAAACCCACCTGAACCTACACCCATGTGCTCTTCCTTCCTGCCTCTGAGAAAAAAATAGACCAGCTGCACCTGCCTGAAGCCCGATTCCTCCTCCCTAGTACACAAAGACTGTGCTACTGGGATGTTGCTTGCTCTCTATTGCTGCCTCAGCTTCTCCCTGCAGTGATCACTGCACTCTGGCCATGACCATGGAAATGTTCTGGGCTAAACTTCATAGTTAGGTATTGCTCTTGTGGCCCTCTGATGTTCTGTGGTGCTTTTCTGCTGCCCTGCAAGCACTCTCCCTGGACATAATACATGTTCTGCCACCTCCTACAGCCCAGTTGGTTCCTCAGCTTCCTTCAGACCCAAGAGTTTTTTCCCCCACCACAATCAAGAGGCTCTCTGGTAGAGTTACCAACAAACCCCCAGTCCCCATCAGTGCTAAGTCCCATCCAAGCCTCTCAACTTCATCAGTGACCACACTGTTCTTTCTCAAATATTTTCTTCTTTGAATTCTCAGACATGCTGTATTTTAGTTCTTCTTGTTTATCAGTTACTTTTTGTTAGATTGTTCTCTAGCTCGTCCTCGTCTGCTCTGCGTATTCTTTCCCATTGGTAGAGCCCAATACCTAATACCCACAACTTGAAGAAGGAAAGTTTATTTATTTGGTTTATGGTTTCAGTGGATTCAGTCCATGGTTGAGTCCATACTGTAGTTTCCAAAGGCAAGAAAATCATAGCAGAAAGGTGTGGCAGAGCAAAGCTCCTTCATTCCTGGTTGGGAAGCACAGCAGGAGAACAGCACCCAAGAGGAGGTCAGGGACCAAACACATAGTGCCAGAGTCATGCCTTCACGACCTACCCAGACATTCATAAGAAAACTCAAACTCCTTATTTAGAACTACTGTGCCAGCCCTTATGTAATCTCACACTTTCTAGATTATTCTTTCACATTACCCTGACTGCTGGCCTTCTTGCTCTTCTTCGATACCCTTGTTTGTTTTTCCTATAAGGTTTTTTGTTCTTTCTTCCTGAAATGATCTTGGTCCAGATTTTCCCAAGAGTTCTTTTCTTTCATCATCCATGTTTCTCCTCAGCTTTCTCCTCTCAGAGAGTTCCTCCATCTTTTTTATCTGAAATTTCCCTTCATCCATTGCTTTCCATTGAGCTTTACCCATAAGACATATTTACAAGGCATTGTGCACTTAGTTATGTACTGCCACTGACATGTAAGTTAATAGTGATTAAACACATAGGATCTGGATGCCCAATTCCTGAATGCTGTCCCTTAAGTGATTTTGAACAAGTCATTTAATCTTTCTCTTCCTTGGTGCCCTAATCTTGAAAATGAGGATTGTTTTGATACTTAGATTGTTATGAATTAAAATGTGTAACTTGTTTAGCTAGGCATGGCCACTGATGAGGCTAAGGCAGGAAAATCACTACGACTTTGAGGCCAGCCTGGCCTCCATAGTGAGTTGAAGACCAACCTGAAGTATATAGTGAGACCCTCTCCCCCGAAAATTAAAATAAATGTGTAAAACATTTAGAATAAACGACTCACCTGATAAGTGCTAAATAAATGATAGCTCTTATCATAATTATTTATTATTATTTGAAGCGTTGAACAGGAAATAAACTTTGAGAAGCTGACTGCTGCACCGTCCTCCCGCACCATTACTTTTGCGACCGCTGAATCAGTGCCTTGTGCAGTACGTAACTCTCAGTATTTAGTTGTAAAGTGAGAAAGCGCACGGTCTGCGATGAAGTGGTCTTCTCTCTCCACACACTCTCAAGTTGTGTATGCGGCCTGCGAACAAGGAGGGTTTGGGAACGGCAAAGGTCAGTTTGTCAGGAGAAAATACTGACGTGGAACAGCGGTGAAATTAAACGCCCAAGCCTCTTCTGGCTATTGGTAAATGTGAGAGACCTTCCACTTGGCGTGTTTGCTTTATGGCCTTTCCACTTCATGGACACCGTGGAGAGCATAGAAGTTACAGACTGTTTGGAGCAAAGTGGGAGGCAGAGTAGGGAATAGTTCAAAGAACTGACTCTGTTGTTCAAGGAAGAAGGAATATGAGTAACTGGCAGAATTAGAATTGTGATTCTAATGCTCATCTGTTGGTTTCTATAGTCATTTAAGTGTTCTTAATATATTTGGAGTTGAATTTTTTTCTACCTAGTTGGTCCTATTAGTCTGCATCAGAAATTTATGCTCCAGCTAAAGACACAACTTGTAAGAATGGAGATTTTGAATGCCTATGTTTGTTAGAGCATCAACTTAGCAAAAAATCGCTAAATATAATAAATGGTTTGAAAAGAGAAATCTGTATATGTTTATCAGAGATAAAAAGTTACATGTGGAGTCCAGAGATCTTCGTGATCCTCCCAAAAATGTGCCCTAGTTTATTTGTATTTTGATAGATTTATGTAAATCTATAGCTGTTTCTGTCGAAGATGTTGTGGATGTCCTGTAGCTGTATATATATATTTTTTTATTTTAGAAACATAAAAGTACAAAAACATATTGACAAACAGACACCCATTATCATAGAAAATAGTACAATCACAACTAATCTATAGACAAGGTGATATGGTCTCAACAGTAGTTGTTGCTTTATCCATTGATATCTTCGAATTGTAGATGTATGGACCCATATACAGACATGCAAATTTAG